>JAVQJD010092044.1:0-61969 GCA_036023655.1 Nannoperca australis
GGAACGTTGGGTCTTTGTATGTGTGGAAGTTGGTCTCGACCGGCTCCATGTGATTGAGTGCCCTGAGATAACTTTGTTATGATATGGCGCTATATAAATAAAATTGAATTGAATTGAAAAAACTAGCTCCGTCTCTGCTGAGACACCACCATCGACGGAGAAGCAGTGAATGCATGCAGGCCATAAAAAAGCGATGTTACTATTCTCTCTATATTTGACTGCCTTTGTAGTTGTTGCTATGGCTCCCCTACATTGTAGCTCAGAGCCTCGCCTTCTTGGCCACAACCAGCTCAGAGCTTGTTGCTCACATACAAATCACACACTCCCAGAAAAGATGGTGTATGCCACAAAACCTCCCGAACATCATGACTGAAAAGTACATTTTCATGAAAACATAGAGGGAAGTGAGTTAGTCTAAGCCATAAGGTCAGTGGCAGAGAGAGTTTTCAGCATCATATTACAAGCACGCCAATGTCATGTGAATATTTGTTGGTGCTTATTTTATTGAAGATCCACACAGGACATCTTGTGAGCACAAAACCACACACACTCTTTCTCCTCTCTGATAGCTACATGTTGTGACTCAAAGGTATAGTCATCAATCTGTCATTGAATGACATACTTACTCTACCTATGCATCTCTATCCCATGTGTATCACTTTAGTCAGGCAAGACCCTTGTATAGGAATGTGTGTGTGTGTGTGTGTGTGTGTGTGTGTGTGTGTTTGTTTTATAACACTGTGTGCTCCAGTATGAGTGTGTATTCCTGGTGTGTGGGGTCATTTCCTCTCTGCCTGCCTCTGAATTACACTGAAGGAAACAAAGGACACTAAAGGAATCTATCTTAAATAGTACAGCTTTCTGTTCTTTAACCCACCAAAATAACAAACAACACTGTAGAAGCAAAAGAAAGTTCAACAAAACAACATAATAATATTAAATATATTAAAGCTCAGTCTGGAAAAAAAGCGTGTGATCAAACCTCAGCAGTTTTCCATTGGCTGTGGTTAGTGCAACCCACCCCCCCATAACCCCGCGCTGAGTGATGAAAAGAGATATTTAAAGCAACAGGCAGATGTTGAACCACATCAATATCTACTTCATTACAAGCCCTCTCGCAACAAGTCAAAACGAATTAATCAGTCCTTTGTCAGAATGTCTATAAAGCTGATTAGAGGAGCTGAACTTTAAAAAAAGAAAATTTATAGTAAATTTTTAGTAAATAAAGTGACAGTAATTATGGTACTTTTGTTAGAAACGGTGAGTTAAAATACTTATTTCAAAGAGCAATCACTCAGAAACTATTCCCAAAGATACATGTTTTCTGGTAGTTTGCATTTACACTTGAACATTCTTAGTGTTTAAGTGTTAAGTGTTTAATCAAATGACCTTTAAGCTTTGAGGTTTTATTAAAATAACACACAGCAAGTTTTTTTTAGAGTTCATGAAAAATCTGCCTCATCAAGTAAAAACCCTCTCCTTTGTGTTGGCCATCAAAGAGGAAACAGACAGGAAGTAGCTGCCACAGGAAGTCCAGGCAGGGAGAAGACTGCTCCCCTGGAGACCCCCCGGGATCACAGCTCAGCACACACAACATAACAGTCAGCAGTGTTTCGCTACTGCCTCTTTGTCAAAACAACAAATTCACTTAATGGTCTAGGTTGCCAACTGGTATGGATTTCTAACAGAGATTAAATTATTAGTTTATTAGCTTCCGCTTATATGTTGTTAGCACGTGGTGTTGGCTCACTCTCTGTACAATAGCACTGACCTCCCACTTTATACAGATTATTATCATGTGATAGACTAGATTCTAAAAAAAATGTTTTACATTTTCATAAACAAGCAGTGAACATAACATATTATCACCTTTTAAGGCAACATGGCAAACTTGTTAGCAAACCGTTGCAGATGTACATCCAGCAAACATGGAGGAACATTATCATTCATTAGCAATGTGTTTCTGGCCACCTTATGAATGTAAGTCTAATTTTTCATCTCTTTTAGCTCTGTTATTGGTCTCTACCAACTCCTGAGGGAAATATCTTGGGCCGTATTCACAAATGTTCAGAGAATACTCTCAGAGAGCTCCCTTAATTTAGTTTTGCTTAATGATTACTGACAGGAGAAAATGGGGATCAAACAACTAACCTTACGATCAACAGCCAACCATCTGACTTACAGGATGCCAAAATAGGTTGCAAATGATCTCTCATAGCATTTTGCTGCATGGTGGCTGGTTACATCCATGTAGTGGATATCCAATATGTATGTATTTCCCTACACTGCATGCTAAGTAAGTTAGTGGAAAGCATGAGATAGCTTCTCATTTCAAAGCACCCTAAAATATGAAACACAGAGCACAAAGCCATGAAAATCACTGCACAGCTGTTTAGCTGATCAAGTCCCTTCACTTCAGTGAAGAAGTGAAGTGCATGTTTTCATTCAAGCCAATCATTTACACCATCTGATTTCACTGAGCAGTTCCCTCACAGCCACATCCCATCGTGGCTGGAGAGAATACTCTCTTGGCTCTCAACAGTCATTCTTTATTTGTTTTAGGTGATACTGATGGATAATGAAGGAAAAGTTCATCATGGCGTCTGTGCTGCAGCCGATAAAGTGATAGAGTGTAAACTCACCATCTAATGACAGTTGAGATGTTGTCTGACAAGGTAATCGCTGGCTGGGATTTACAGGACTCAAAAATCTGACCTGCCCATTTAAATTTAAATAGACCCCGCTTGCAATTTGTCAAAGATAATTTTCAAGTATCAGATTTGATTACATATTCAATTTATAACCACAAATTGTTGTTGAGTTCAGTAACCCAAAGCGGAGGTAAACAAATATGAGCCAATGATCAGTAACCACCAGCTATACTGGTCCCAAGAGGAAAAAAATCAATGCTGTTCATGCTTTGATTGAGTCCTCCTCCACTGAACAATGTGTTTTGCTTCTTGTTTCTTCACTTCACAGGTGTGCGCTTCACTGTGCACAATGATGTCTGTGCAGAGTTTGACACTAGAAGGGGAACATCTTCTATACTTCCCTTAAATCTCAGTTTTACATTTCATGACATCACATCTAGTTTGGCAGCCAATCATTGTTCAATATGAAACTTAAAACATCCAACACACACACACACACACACACACACCGAGGATGGAGGACTTTCGGTAAAGTAGGTGGTATCTTGTTTCCGCCAGCGAAACTTTTGAATTTAACAATATTTACATATTTATAGATTCTGGATTTTTCAAGAAAAGAGAAGAAGATGGTATTTGACAATTTTTTGTGGAAAATCAGACACCTAATTATTCAAATTAGAGTAGTTTTATGTGCCTTAAAGCATGTCTGGTAGGGATCTTTAACAATACTTGAATATATTAGGTGAGTCGTTAAACATCAGAGTGGATCTTTGTTAGTCTTTGCTGCCATTTGCTCCATTTTGTTACAAGTGTATATGATGCCAACATGGAGACACATCAGGACAACAGTGTGGAGAGTGTATAAAGCTGTGTTCTGACATTTATTACACACCCACTCACAAAACTCCACATGTATACATGTCTGTCCACATCTTTACAAAGCTCCTTAAAACCCATTTATTTTCTTTCCTACCTTTCACTTATTTCTGCTTGTTTGGATAAATTGTTCTCTCTGTCTCTTGTATCTCGCCCGTCCCTCCTTCTTCTTACTATAAATCACGTTGTAACTGCTTTGAAAAGTGCTGTATGATTATTTTTAACCTGCGCTTATGAACATTCACCTCTCTGACGTTTCACTACAAACTTTCAGCTGATGAGAAAGTTGTAACATCGGAGCATCACCAGATTCAAACCATCGCTCGTCCGTCCAAACTGGGCCAGACAAGGCTCTGAGGAGGCGCTTGGTTATGAATTGGGCCACAGTTGAAACTGTGTCACTAGAGGGATGGGAGAAAACACGGTGGCAGCGGTATGCTAACAGCCAAAGTCTTATTGCACTAAGAATGGCTTTCTCGCATGTTGCTGTCCTCTGCCTTGTATGTCTCTTGTCTAGTGTAAAAAATACAAGAGTCATGTGCAGCCCTGTCTGGCACTCACTGTTGGATCAATGGGTGTGATTCAGAGGTCTGTCTTTTGATCTCTCTCTTTCCAGGTTCGTCTGTCTGTGTGGCGGCCACTCATAGACTGAGAGTACTGTACACAGAGCAGCAGCCGTTAAAAGGATTCATTAGCAGCTGGAGTAAACCTCTGGGCTGAGAGCAGGCAGGAATTACTCTTTAAGAGGACAGGCCGCCAGAGCTGCTTCCAGACCACACTGAGGACAGGGGACGGACCAGAGCTCAGACACATGTAGTCACGTATAAAGAATAATTACTGACACACATGTCCATATGAAAACATCGCCATCGTTACTGTCAAGAAAAGCTAAACATAACCGCAGACTGCCTGGAAGCTGTTATAGAACATGCAGCTTTCATACTGTGTTTAAAGGAATAACTTTGGTACAGCTGAAACGATAAGTCAGTTTATGAATTTGTTCATCAACAGATTAGCTGAAACATTTCCCAAATTTCTGATTTTTGCATGTTTTTGAGTGGTGTTTGGACAAAACAAGGGCTTTAGGACGTGTGGTGGCTAAAAGTCACTTTATTCTGACATTTTCTAGACCCAAACATAAAATACGCACACTTTCCAATGTCCAGCTTCTCATTTGTGATGATTTGCTTTTTATTGTCTTATATGATAGTAAATGTAATATATTTTAGTTTTAGATTTTTGTTTGGACAAAACATACACTTTAAGATGTTATCTTCTGGCTTTAGGATGTATGGTGGGCATTAATCAACATTTTCATTAAATATTTTAGAACATTCAGATTAAAACAAACAGGAGGAAGTCATTAGACTTATGAACAGCCCCAGTACAAGAGATGGTCAGTGTATTGTGGGTATAGAATTACAAACGCGTTTGCACTTGCGCTTTGGACTTGTTGACGTGATGAGTCTTTGTGGTGTTGCACAAGTTGGCCATCTACCGATTTTCTTCTTTTCATTTTGAAGATTGTTTTTTTAAGATTTGTATAGGTGTGAATGAATGTTTGTGTGTATTGTGTTTGCAAAGTTGCTTGCCTCAAAATGCTTCAAGCACATTACATTTTCTGACACTTTTGGGGGATTATGGAATTAACTGAGAAAATAATGGACAGACTGATGTTTGATGTTGAAGTCCTAAACGTACAGACGTTCGGGTCCTTGTATCTGTTGATCAGCCATCAAACAGTAAAGATCTGTACTAGTCTGAGTGTTACATAATAGGTTTGGCATGACTTGTGCAGTGAGGAATAATCAGTATTAAGCATGCAACAGGTTAGACCAGTGGCACTGTGACATGAGCGGTGATGTACGGGATATGACCTTTGAACCCCAGGTAGAGTGTCATGTATAAAACACTGTAAGGTAAACTAAAATACAGAAATGCAATCACTAAGCCTAAAATACCACGTTGTTCACATCACTTTGATATTACTCACTATATGGATAAAGAAGACTTATCTGTTTCCGCTGACCAATTTTGACAAAATCCTCTGCTATTTAATAGAATAGAAAGAGAAGTTTCTATTTATAATAATAGGGAAGGGATAGTATGTAGTTGAAATGGGTTTGTGTATGACAGTGAGTGTCTGATACAGGCTGTTGTTGACAAAATAGTCCCGCTGGTCCAACTCAACATCAGTCCACATTATTACACATATCAGATGATTATCTCAACAGTGTTTTCCACTAATCTAATCCAGAGAAGAGGGCGATTGGGAGGCGCCACCTACCCGAGCCGAAAGCCTTGGCCACCAGCCACGTCAGGCTGCAAGATATCTTGGCCCTGGTGAAGTCGTAGTGATCGAAGCTCTTGATGGCAGGGACGATGAAGGTCCGCTTCATCCCCCTGTCATCTGCCGCATCTCCCATCTTTTCTCTCTCCGGATCCCGCTACACTGCAGCTGGAGGATCAGTCAGCCTGAGCAATTCCTCCTGACTGCGGATGACATCCCGTCCAGAGGAATTCAATGCAGCAAAATTTCCCCTTCTCCTGAAGGAAAGAAAAAAAAAAAACTTTGGAGCGTGGCCTTGATTGTTGGAGAGCACGACGAGTTGGATACCACAGAGTCGCTGCTCGGCTACAGCAGCACCATCCTCAGCTGTGTGTCCTGGTGTTTCAGTGATATCCTTAAAGCCTGACAGCGCAGCGCAGTTTAGCAGCAGGATTTCTGACGATTTCCTTCATTCCCTGACATTATTCTCCTGAGGTTGTCCGACATAACGGAGCAGCTGTGCGGCAGAGGAGGAACGCTTCAGTCCAACAGCAGAGGACACTTTCACACATTAACCAATGAGGGCTCTGCCCATGTTGTTCTTCCTTTTCTTTTCTAACTGTTTTCCTCTCTCCCTCTATCTCTCCGCGGCGTCTTCTCTGCGCTTTTCCTGCCGCACTGATCTGAGGACAGCGCTCACTGCGCACGCGCGATCCACCCACCCAGTCTGTTCAATCTTGACGGGAGTCGCCACAATGTAATACAAACCAGTGGACTGGACTGACAGGAGTGCACTTCACTAGTAATTTGGAAAGATTTAAAAGAACATTTAGTTAAAAAGGCATTGTTGCATACTTTGAATGTAACCCTTCCACTCCTACAGACGGGATTCATTTCATTGTAGGCTACTATTAGACCAACTGAACACATATAAACCAAAACTTTCAAAATCTTCCCCAAATTTGAGAGTATTTTTGTTTTGCACTACCTTATTATGGGGAATCTTGTTTGAAACACACAATAAAGGCCAAAAGTGCCATAAAGTATCACTTCTTTCTTCAATTTTATTTATTTACTTGGTCATTTATCTTTTTTTAATTTATTCTGTTTTGTGGAATTCTGATATGAAACGTGTTCAGAAGGGACTAATTATATTACAAATCCTTGTACACAGATTCTGTTAAAAGATGTGCACATTTTAGACTTAAAAACAATTGCTTGACTTAAGACTTTCGACCTTTACACCACTAAACTTCACAGGAGATGTGTTCTTTGTACTCCACTACTCTAATATGTGACGGCTGTAGCCCATTTACTGAAGATCAGCACTAGATACAATATTGCTGTTTTCTAACTCTTGTGTCTCCAAACACGTGTCATGTAAAATCTGTCTTGTTTTTGCTTCATTAAATTGAATTGCATATATAACAGAATGTAGTGTTAGGAAGGGTAGCAAGGAAGCAAGTCTGAGTAAATCCGTTGTCAGAAAACACGAGGGGAAAAATATTGTCAAAAATAAACAGATGCTAACAAGAAGATACAAGAGGGGAAACAAGTTAAAAGAAACAAAAAACACTAAAACCCCCAGAAAAAAAGTAAGTGACGTGTTTTTACTTGATCTCCTCAAGTAGTTTGTTTCACTGCTTGTCCTCATTTTCACTATGAGCTATTAAAAGCAGCCTCAGTGGGCAGATATGAGAAAAGTGGATAGGGGTCTGAGCTGCTCAATAAAATCTTTAAATGAATTGCATTATTTACTGACAACAAGTGATGTTTAAGTCTCCAAGATGTTGTGAGCAGCCTGCTGCTCCCTGCTCTATCCTCTGTAACTACAGACATGAAAGAGAGTGACATTAGTTCAAATGAGATGATATAAAAGTTGAGGTCAGACAGGGATATAAAAGATCTGGAGATTGTTTCAACTACTAGAAACTTGATCTAATCACCAAAAGGTTTTACAGTTACTGTTGTACCAAACTGTACCTTCACACAATGATTTAAACCTGCACGCACACACACTTAGAACATGGAAAATAGTCAAATTAAAATGTAGTCTCTTTTTGCGGTCAGATAGCAGAACACGTGTGCTATTGGATGACACTGCACTTCAAAGATCCTGTGAAAGGCAATGAGGTATAAGGAGCGTGAAACAGCATTGCTCCCTAGTGCCTAAAGTGGGTTCATACAGCCGATGAGATCAAGAAGTATGTGTCACACACCGGTCAGTAGATGGCAGTCCTCTGCTATATTTCCAGTTCTGCTCTCTCTTTACAGTCCTCTCAAATCATTGAGATGGCACTCATCGTTTGACAATTTTATTGGATTTTCTTTCACACCAACAAGTTTAAAACAGTATAAAACTCAACAAAAGACAACTGACATTTTAGTGTTCAGAAAACATATTTCTCATTTTCTACAAATAAACGAACTCCAGAAAATGTCATTTTAGTTTATTGCTTAGTTTCATCTTTTACTGTTCCTCCACCCATATCCACCGTCATTCGAGAGTCATTACCAATCATAATGTACTGAGCATTTTCAATACAAATATTTGTTGGTTGTTGCTGTTGTGGTAGCACACTAACGCCAAGAAGAAGTTTCTGCTTCATTAAAAGGCGGAGGTGCTCGTTCTCCAGCAACTTTGCCGTTTCACACTCTTTAATCAACTGTTTTTGGTGCTGGTTTAAATGCTTTAGTCCCTCCTGTCGCTCAATCTGCATTTTCGCTGCCTGCTCCACAGTCCACTTTGTCCTCTGTTTTTTAATGTTCCCTAGAGACAATGCCTTTGGTATTTTTCTCTCAAAGTTTCTGTTCTCTTCGAGTGGAATTATTGTCTGCAAAACCATAGGGATGTTCCCTTTGGGCATGCGGTTCTCCTGTGGCAGCAGAGGAATAACAGTGTTATACTTGTGTTTATTGTGTATGGAGTTGATAAGGGCAGAGTTTGTCTCCACCTCCAGCATGCGAGTGTTGAAGTTGCGGGTAAGCAGCAGAATAGTATAGGCTGAGTTGTTGATAGCATCCTCCACACACCTCAGACTGCTCTTTCCAGGGACGGCAAATTCCCCAGAGAAAGTTGCACCTTCACTACCAATGACCGCTTCCAGTTTAATCTTCATGCTATCTGCCATATCTTCATCCTCTGGCGCATGCAAGATAACAAATGCATAAAATGTTGCCTCCTCCTCCTCCTCCTCTTCTGTACCTTTACTTTGATGCATTTCCTTTGCAACAGGCAACCCAGGTAGCAAAATGTTTGCTGCAGCAGGTAGTGCAAATTTTGGTTCAGCAGTTGGTTTGGTGGTTTGGTTTGGAGTCTCCGTCTGAGTGATAAGAATATCCATCTCACTGCTCCCTGTGGCTAATGTTTCATCCATCTTTGGTTCATTGGATTTAGGCTGAGGCTCCTCAGATGTCTGAGATTTCCCAGGTGCCTTTTTTGCTTCGTATTCACTAGCGAGGAGGACGGGACCGCTCAGTTTGGATTCACCTGATGTTTCTGGGGTTATTTTGTCGTCTTGAAATAAGGCCGTTTGAGGTATACTTATCTCTAGATGTGTAGGGTATGAGGGCATTGAGCTCGCCTGCAGTGGGCTGGGCAGACTGTGAGCTCTCTCTGACTGACCCTGGGACAGAGTAACTTTCAAAGTTGTGTTTTCTTCATCCAGGCTGCTAGGAGGATCATGGTAAGACCCTGACTTGAGATATGTGAAGGAGGACATCCACTCTGCAAACTGAGGCCCACAGAAAACTTTAGCTTCCTCTTTGAGTTGATCATACACCAGATCCTCACAATGGCTTGTCTTTTGGTTGTCACTGGAAAGGGCTCTCTTATATGCCAGATTTCTCAGAAGTGGATCACACAGCCTCTGCTCTGACAAAACTTTGAAAATGCGAGCCAACACTGCCAACGATTCTCCTCTTAGTTCTTGAAAATGACCACAATGAACGCCAAAATCTTCTAATTTACCTCCGCTCATCTGCCACTTCTCAGCCAGATAGTTAGCGAGGTAGTTGCCCTTCAGCGTCTGGAGTTTGTTCAGGGCCCGCTCCTCTCTCTGGAGAACTATCAGACACAAGGCGTGCACAATATTGTCTTCAGGAGACTCACCCAGCAGGAATGTCAGGCTTAGCAGTCGCTCCGGAGGTGCTTTAACTATTATGTTAAAGACGTCTTTCAGTCCTGTGCCCTGATTTTCTTGTCCCCTGTGACTCATTTCCATTTTTCCGTGATTCTCCACCTCTATGACAGAAGCTGATAGGATCACATGTGATTTTCCAACATATTCTTCTTTATTTCTTCAAAAACTTCAGTTGAGGTGCAAGGTTTCATAGACATTCTTGTTTCTGTAAAGAGATCAAATCCACCAGCATCATAAATGATTCAATGAGTCAACACGTAAGATCATATCATGATGGACTTTTGTACTTTGATAGTGGTGGCATATTAAAACAATTGCACATTTGTTTGTATAAGTAGCCCAAATTAAATATAACAACTCAAACTTCATATGGTTGCTCCACCAAGATTAAATTAACCTTTAAACGGATTTTCGGACCCTAAAACAATCCAAAACCTTTCAATGACAATAACCTCTACCACGGCATGAAGTTCACGCCTTAACACATTTAGTCTGTAAACTTCCAGCTCAAACACGGAAGTCACTTTCCAGCTCATTTCAACCAGTTGCAGTACAAAACTCCGTTCTCTTCACAAGTGCACATTTGAGATCGATTACAAAACACCACCAAGAGCCTTGTCAAACATTTGGTATCAAGTTCATCAGTAACCGTACCTGCTGTGAGTTGTTGGCCTCTGCCATGTTAACGCATTTTTACACATAACGATGATGTCACAGGTGAAGTACGGGAGCTCATGAAGGACAAAAGACAAAAGCAGGAAGAGGCATTCATGAACAAAAAACATAGAATAGAAATAACATAGAATTGTCACCATCCCTAAAACATGCTATAAATAATGCAGACATTCCCCAGATTTGCTGCTAACCACTATAGCATGTTTCCCTGTGACACTCAGCGTTTGAGTGTTTAGAATTTATTGCAACATTGCAAAAGAAACATTGCATATCTGCAAAAAGAAAAAGTCACTTGTGATGACTGTGGAAGTCTTTAACTCCACATGCACAATAGGCGCAGGCAAGAGAATAAATCTGGCTTTTCTTCCTCTCTGCCAAGAGGCAAGTGTATTTTTATCCACAGAGGAAACCTCCAACCCTGTATTTACCAGGGGTGGGGTCACACCAGGCAGACTGCAAGCCAACTTCCAATCCCTCAATACAGTGCAGACAGAGAGCCTCTCTGTTCTTAGAGCTGAGTGCAGCGTGATATGTTTACTGCATGACCACTTCTGATGGATTACAGTAACTCTATAGAAAGTGTGGCTTCTATGTCTATTGTAGCATCGGTATGTATGTGCCTTTACAGAATAAAGTATCAACATTCACTTGAGCTATATCGCACATGGCACCAAGACCACAGCTCTGTTCCTTGTAACCACATCTATAGCTAACAGTACACAGATCCAACTAAGGGACGGTAGGAAAATTATTTCAGAAAAGGGAGGAAGCACTAGACGTTTTCCTTTGGAAAAAACAACAGCAGTTTGATGTTTCGTGGAGAGCAAGGGGGTGGTATTCTTTTCACCCCGCATTTATATTTTATTTTATATAAAAGATATTGTTATTGCATTGTATTGGGTATATGATCAGGGATGGGGTTCAATAGCAATTTATCAAATCGGAATCAATCCGAATCCTGTTGAATCCCTTTTTGAATGTATTTACGTAGTTTGTTTGGTGGGGAATATATACATCTTAGTTAAAGAAAAATGTTTTTGTTTTTATTACACTCAGTATCATACTTAAACCACAGACATACTACTGCGCCGAAAGGGTGTAGGGCTTTCACCACATATTTTGTCACTGCTCTGTGACATTTTGTAACCCGGTCCTGACTCATTTTCCTTTTTCTGCGAGGGAAAACAGTGTTTGCTCCTCGCTGGGGGCTGTGCTACAACTGCAGAAGCCATAGAAGAAAAAGTGAAAACGACACAGTGGTAATAATATTAATTCTACTCATTCAGCAAATATCAACTAAATAAATCTCAAATTTTTTGCATGCATGCACTGAACATTACCTGAAGGCGAAAATGTATTTTGCGCTGCCACATGTCATAGAATCTGATGGGTCACAGAATAAGGTGGAACACTGGCGGAGGGGCAAGTTCTTACTTTAACATGATGGCGTTCCCCCATTTGTTGTCAGTGCCCTCCAGCAAATATTGCATTTAGCAGTTGTTTCATTGACTTTGGTGAAGTTAGCTATGGCGGACCGTCGTGTTCAGCTATGTTATGAGTTATGAGTTAGAACGGGTTGGTATAGTCACCAGTTTTTGCATATGCCCTGTAATGTCAGAAATAGACAAGAGACAATTTACAGGAGACTACGAAGGAAATATTTTATAAGGGATACGTTTGCCGTTGAGCTTAACGTATCCTGGTATTTTACTAACCTGGACCCAAATCCAAAATAGAACTGGCTTTTGGAACCCATCTCTATATATGACGGACAATCAGACAGACAAGTTACCTTACACATAAGTTAAAACATCACCTGATTTTATTAATAGTTATTAGTTGTAT
Organism: Nannoperca australis; assembly: GCA_036023655.1. Taxonomy (NCBI): domain Eukaryota; kingdom Metazoa; phylum Chordata; class Actinopteri; order Centrarchiformes; family Percichthyidae; genus Nannoperca; species Nannoperca australis. The sequence goes on from JAVQJD010092044.1 coordinate 12,459, forward strand.
TTGAAATCTGGGTTAGGTTGACAACATTATTTCTTGCAGTCCCATGTGACCCTCAGAGCTGCCACATGTACCCACATCAGTGCCAGTAATAATCAGTAATGTATTAGTACCTCTTTATTCAAAATTAGACAGTGGCTGGAATATTTTAACATTGGTAATTTCACATTTCAATTTCTAATGTATACAGTACATGATTAGTATGCATTAGTATTTGTGAAGTACATGATTAAACAAGTACCAGCTTATTAGTGTTCTTTTTTATTTCTATTCATTCATTCAATTTTTTTTATATTGGGGTGATGTTTGTTGCAGTTTTTTAAGTCAAGGAAACGGTGCAAAGAAGAAATGTGAAACATAAGATTGAAACCCCTCCACACCCCAGTAATTTTCATAATGTCCCTAACTAGCTATGATATGCACATTTATTTAATTATAAGCACTCGCACCATATATGTATGCTCTGGCATACCTCCTTAACGCAAACACACATACAAGCAGATGCACACTTGAAAGCACAACACATAGCCTCGGGATCATCCTCATTCAGTTACATAACGGACTGCCAAACGTCCATCTTTATTGAGGTCAGTTCTTTTAACGAGAGACACGCTCTCCCAGCAGCTGTGTTAGTCAGCCTGGCAGTAAATCTGCCTTCACCTTCAGGCAAAACATATAGTAAGAGGCTCTGTCAGTTCGGCAAATCTGTACAGCTTCCGTAATGGTGTTTGTAGCAAATGCATTCTGACCTCTTATCGTTTTTTTGGTTGAAATATTATGTTGTTTCATCACAAACACATACACACACAAACTCTCTCTTTACATGGTTCACCACCATAAACTGAAGTGCACAGATGTGTGTGTCTGTGTGTTTGTGTGTGTGGTTTCTGGCCGTGGGAGAGAGCCCTGAGGGGGAGACAGAGGGTTCACATATAAGAGGCTTTAGGGCAGACAAGTGAAAAGGAGGCCCTTTCTTGGACAGAGACTACGGATTAGGATGAAAGACGTGGGGGATGCGTTCTCCTTTTTATCTGTCTCACACGCTTGCTGCATCTCTCTCACACATTCTGCATCATGCCTAAAAAATTCAAAATGAGCAAAGAAATAACAAAGAACATACAAAGACAGACACAGTGGAAGATGCAGAAAGGGAGATACAAAGCCAGATAGATAAGATAAGGAGATAGGGGCAGAGCAAAATACAAATTGAGGCCCTGACAGATCGATAGCCTCTCTTTAGAATTCAGTTTGTGAGAGGCCGAGGGAGGCCATGCAACGTGCTGCTCTTTTCCCAGCCACTTAATTCGTCACACATGCTAAGAGAATTTAACACACTTGCTTCTGGCAGGCAAATATATGCTCCACACACATGTACCTGTGAAGACATACACAGATACAAGGCCATGCATTCAATCGAGCGTCCACGCCCACAGTTTGGCTTCTTTTGAAACACTGAATAAAACACCTGCACTACAGCCACTTCTGCACTCCGCAGAAGTTTTGCATTTTCCTGCATTCTTTGCAGAGATCATAAAAAGCAGCATATAGCTTTACGCAACAGTGCATTTTGTTCAGATGAGATAGAGGTTATATGTGGATATATGGTTGCAGCTTTAGGTAGCCTACATACATTGAGTCCAACTCAGACCATGCGTGTGCTGTGGATCACAGCAAAAATAACCCTGGTTATCACATACTGAGGCTAGATTATGTTGTCGACAAAGCGGGCCAATAGATCTGAGTTAATGTGACAGTTAACTAGCATTAATTCAGTAGCAAAGGTAAATGAAGCGGGCCTGCGGACACGACAGAGGAGTGCAGTGTGGATGGGAAGACGTGTGTACTGTACCACACTGGACCATGCTTGGATGAGCATGTAGGCCACGCCAACAACAATGCATAATACAGCCTCTGGTGATGGGGGATGCATATGCACACACACAACACCCCCGCCTCACCTCACATACACACACACATAGACATACACTCGCACAAACACAAACTCACACGCATGCACAGACATAGATGGTGATGGGGCATGGAGCAGTTTATGCTCATATCAAGAGAAAGTCTTTGATCAGTGTGACAGGAAGGGCACTCGCCCCCAAAGGAATTAGCTAACTCTTGCCTTGCAAAAAGCACATCCACAATAAATCAGGCATGTTTGCATTTGCCACAGAGGGGAGAGAATGTCTGATATTTAACTTCATTAATATGCTAAATGTATGGATATGATTTGTTCCAGTTCAATGTGCTGAGTGGTGTGTCCAAAAGTGGCATGATAACAATAAAAAGAAAAATGTGCAGAAATTCAGGTTCAAGTATAATCCTCTCAATTTAATAGGTTGTTAAGCTGCACAGGCAATTTACATATGGCTTTTAAGTTAGCACAACCACCAGTTATACTTCTCCTGTAAAGATTTCACTGTGTTTATGACATGTTGAGGAGTGTATAACAAATATATGATTGTGTTTATTTCTGCGTTTAAAGTGTGAAGTCTCACAGTGCTTTATCACAGATACAACTGAAACTCCTTAAGGTTTAACGTTTAATATTTACTTGTTATTGTATGTTTATGATGTATTTATTTCAAAGAATAGTTTGATATTTTGGAAAAATGTTTATTTTCTTTCTTGCTGCGAGTTAGATGAGAAGATTGATACCACTATAAGGCTACAGCCAGCAGCCGTAGCTTAGCATAAAGACTGGAAACAGGGAGAAGCAGCTAACCTGGCTCTCTAGTCGGAGACATTGTATGGGCAAGATCTCCTATTACCCAGTATGTATTCAAGTAATAACCTTTTTTCTTTAACCAGCACTCCATGTACTATATGTTCTCCCTTGGGTCTCTTCTGACGTAAAGTACATTGGTATCCTGTTTTGATTTGGTTTCTGAAGGACAACTTGTTTGCTACAAGGGGTGATAGAAGAACAGTCTGCCCTGTGTACTGATGCTTGGATATGACTCCTGTTAGCCCGAGACAGAGATGATGTGGGCCAGGGTTGATTCTGATACCCCTCCCTTGCTTTCTTTATTTCCTGTGAAATTATAAATATGTGACTGTATCTGCCCTTCGGAGTGAGACTCCTCCTACACACCTCAGTGTGAGCTCTGGCCTTTCAGCTGAAATAGCCTGACTCTGTGTGCGCTCACTCTCTTTTTTTGTTTACTCTTTCTTCTAATTACTCTTTATTTGTTTGCCTTTTATTCTTTTGCTTAATTAAACATACAAAAGACAACTGTTTGTTGGATCATCCACAAGGAAATACCAAATTTCCACTACAGACATAACCTCCTGAAAAACTTTGTGCAGATTAAATAAACAAGATATAATGTGTTATTTGTGAAATTTAGAGATGCTTGGCAAGAAAGTGAATAAGCATATTTCCAAAAACGTTGAACTATTTTTATTGTGTATCTCCGGATTGTAAATCTAGTAGCCTACTTTATATATACATCTACTGAATTGCATGTCTGTCTGTCCTAGAAGAGGGTCTCTCCTCTGTTGCTCTTCCTGAGATTTCTCCCTTTTTGTGGGGGTTTTAAGCAATGATCTGAGGATAGATTACATAGCCCTTTAAACAAATTTCTGATAATTCTGCTGTTTAGATCAAATTTACTTGATTTGACTTGATAAGTGCACATTGGATTTCATTGTGGCCAGTGAGAAAGATTTGTAAAGAATTGACAGAACAAGAGCTTAGAGTAGAAGAGGAGATGAGATAAATTAAAACCATCATTGTATCAAAAATGAACAGAACTAAAAGAATAAATAGACCCAATCTGGCTGCACTTGGCGTTAGAATAGCTGCCCATCCAAAAGCCCATGCCCAATCCCCCATATCACTTTTGTCCATCTCCAAACCCTGCGGATGCTCTGCTTGTATAGCAGATGCACATAACCAAAGGATGTGAGGCATGAAAGCAATGGGAAATTCATTACATATTCCTACCCCCCTCCGTTCCCCATAATCACCACAATTAGCAGACATCTGCAGTGACTCCAAAGCTGGGAGTGTATTCAGGCAATCAGAGCAGCTTCACCAACAGCACTGACTGCAGCCCCCTCTGTGATGGGCCTCATCCTGAAGGGAAGCATTCCATTAGAAACTCTGTGATTAATTGAGACGGAGAATTTGCTCCTGGCATCGAGCAAGAATGAAACCCGACAGGAGGCATCCATGATGGCAGAGTTGTACGCGGGGTTGGTGGAGGTGGTCCGGAGTTGGTGGGGACTATGCCATACTGTTGATGATGTGAGATAAGGCACTCACACTGTGGTTTGCAATTAGCTGTATGGGAACTGTCACCACACAACAGCTATATGAAGAGTTTCTGACCCATCAAGTAAACAAAACCTGTGTGTGTCTAATGATGATCCAGATTTTATAGCTTCTTACTTCTTTGGAGGCAAAATTTAAATTTGATCGCTATTGCTAAAATCCCATGTTCTCTTTTGGGAACATTTGATTTCTGGATTCCCAAATTACCCAAAGCACGATAACCCTGTATGTTTGGCATGTGAACAGTATCTAGCTTGTAGATAAATGTGTCTTATATGTAAGGGTTATATGCTGAAACTTAAAAAAAATACTTTTATTCGTTTTCTTGCAAAGAGTTACATGAAAAGATTGATGCTGTACGCTAAATGTGAAGCTACAGCCAACAAACATTTCAGTTAGCTTATCATAAAGGCTGGAAACCCAGAAACAACTAGCTCTCTCCAATTATAATACTTTCTATCTCATTTGCTTGTAAAAAGTTAAAGTAAAAAACGACATGTTGTGGTTTTACGGAGGGTTATGTGCTTGATTATTTCTAGGCTCTCATAAGACCATGTGTTTGTGTACACTTGTGAGGATAAACCAAACTTGTTCCGGTTCTGGTAGGTGGATTTAAGCTAATTGTAGCTGCGTATTTACCAAGCTGTCTAACTCTTGATAAGAAAGTAAATAAGCATATTTCATAAAATGTCAAACTTTCCTTCAAAACATTTCTGTGTTGAGTGGCCTACTGTATGTACTCCATCTGTGGAGGATGACAGCCTGTTAGACAGCTCATTACTGAAGCAGTTGGAGATGTCACTCTTACTAGGCACAGTATGGCCCAGCCATGATTTTAAGCTTCAGCTTAATACGTTGTCATGGAAATCACCAGTAGCACATCGGACACTTTCCACTTGTGTTGAGTCCAGGGCTGGCTCGTGTCTGGATCACACACATATGTAACTAAGTGTAAATACGCACATCACTCTAGCTTACAGAGGCAGGGCTAAAACACTCAAGCATGGTGCTGATAGAGAGGATTCATAAAGTCAGCTAACTGACTCACTAATATCAATTCATAACAAGATCTATGGTTTACATTAGCAGCCATGAGCTATATGTTAGTGCATGCAGCACAATCTCTGAGAGCACTGAATTAAGTAAGGGTGAATTAAATGAAGTTAATTCAACTTCTCATTGGTTATTTATTCTTTAAACATAACAATAGTATTAAAAATACTAATGCTTTACAGATCACTTATAAATATAATCAGGAGAACCTTTGTATAGCCAGGTTGTGAAAATTCCCTTTGTTTGTCATTTCTTCTTTGTAATATAGCTTGCTAGTTATAAATGTTAGTAATCCATTAATAAATGCTTGTGTTTTCTTCACTTTCTTTTAAGCATCGTGTTTTGAGTTTTATAGGTTAGGTAAAGGGTTGTGACTTTTTCAGCTATCTAATATCGCTTTAAGTCTGAAGTCATATTATGGAGGTCATACTGTAATAGGAGTTGTGATCGTGCAGAGCAAAGTATAAATGTTATTAACAAGTGATTTGGGTCATGCACTCGCTGAATACTACAGGACAATAATGGAAAACAAGTGATATTTTGTGCATAATAATAGCAGATGACAAAATAATACGTATTTGTTCAGCCCATTACAACAGCACAGCTCGTTAAACAAAAGCCATCTAGCTCCAACACAACATTACTGCTAAGTAAGGAAGTTATGTGTAAAAAAACTTACATTCGTATTGACTTTCCCCGCTCTCCTCCGGCGGACTTCAAAACAACCTCTCCCGTTAACTGACGGCATGTTGCCAAGCTGTCACTCACATCACAACTGGCCAATAGAAACGTGTCATTCATCTTTCAGCGTAGGTCCCGCCCACGGAATAAAGCGGAACCGGAAGCACAACTTTTAGATTTGCAAGCAAAATTTGGGGGTTTGCAAGCAAAACTTTGGGGTTTGCAAGCAAAAGTGTGGAAAGATTTTCTCTCTCAGACAATTTTTTTGACTGCTTAAAAAAGAAACAAAAATAGTACTAAAAGTAATAATACTTTTTAATAAGTGGTTAATAAATTGATCCTATGTTTTATTTAAGTAGGTAAGTAGTTGTTTGAAGAATAAACACTAGCTATAGGGTTTTTCTATAACCTGGCAACCCAGAAGTAGATCTTACTGATGGCTTATAACCAAAAGTATTTAATAAATGATTTATTAACCATTTGAAGGTTACAACTTATAGATCCATTATAAAGGCTGCCTCATCAGAAAGCTGTGGCATAATCTTTAAACCCGGGGAGAACCATATAACCCTTCAATTAAAATGAAAACACTGAATATGGAATTATAAGATTTTCATATGATAGCAGTCACACACATAAACTCCCATATGGTTAGATTTGTGAAAGAGCTGTGATTGAAGCTGCAGCTAAATTAAGAGGAAAGAGAGATTAGAAGCTTAAAGGAAATCAAGCCAAGGCTGTTGCTCTCATTTGGATGTTTGAAATTAGACTGAATACTGAATAAATCTAGGTGCTATACTTCTGAGAGCATCATTCCCACCAGTTATGCAAATGAGCCTTCAAATTCACACAATAATCAGATGATGTGCCGCTTTGTTAAGATTTGAGCGTGCTATTTTATCGGTTTAACAGAGACAAGAGCAGAGCGTCTTCCAAAAAAGAGCTAATTTGTGGTCGATGGCCTTTTGACTGTCGTAAAATTGTAGAGTCACAATGAAATGGGCGTGATCCTCCACTTGGCGCTTCCTTCCTTCCAGTCCAAGGGTCTGGACCTAATAAAGGCCTGTGTGGTGCAGCACAGACAGACCGCCTTTCTGCTGTGTGGAGAAATGTGTTCGATCTCCATGGCTACCGGTCAGTGAAGAGCCCCCGCTGTGGTTATTAGGATTTCTCTGTCTGCTCACACACCGGCTCAGTATGCAGGTTAACAGCTCACCATCTGTATTATGGATGTGCATCTGTGTGTGTTTGGGAGGCCGGTTGGGTCAAGGGTGATTTAGTATTGTAATTACCCCTCTACAGGAGGAGTGGTGGAGTTTTTAATTCAATGCATCATCTCTAGAAAAAAATGGACAGCCTCGGACTCCACGGCCTCCCCACAGTAGCACTGATGTGAGAAGAGGAACATGAGAAAGCTTTGAGCAGTATTGATTCAGCCAAGTACTCTCTGAGCAAGTACCAGAGGATCTGAAGAGAGAATTATCCATGCACCATTTCCTCCCCTACTCCTCTGTGGAAAATTCTGCAGTTCCAGCTATCTCGTAGCCTGCACCCAGCAGAAACACACCCGCACACACACGCACCCCGTGTACACATTCTTACACACAGATACACACATACAGAGAGTCACATGCACACACTGACTTTCTTGAGGTTTGATGTTGCAAAATAATGGTTGTTTGATTTATTTATAGTTGTTCCCTTCCACCTGGTTAGTCCAGCATATTTTATTTTTGCCCAATTTTAATCTTAAAATAGGACAAACATAGAAATAAAAACTAATATACTGCTGCAGTGGTGGGAATTTAAGCGTTTCCTGTGTCTCATCATTTGTTCCAATAGAAAATTGCCATTATGGGGTTATTACAGTGATCCCAGAGCCTATATTAAACAGGTCATTATAAACACTAAAAGCAACCACAGACACTCTTGGGTTAAGGTAAGTGCTCCAATTTGACTGTTGGTCCATTTGAAGAGATTATTGGAAGCCTTAAGCTGTAGTGGATAAATCCACCAATGAAATGTGAATTTCTGAGACACAGGGCATTGTCTGCATATGCCGCTTTTGCCCTAAGTATCCTCCTCCTTCACCACTCCCCACCCGGTTCCTCCAGAATAATAGGCTCCGCGACAGCCCCCCTCCCCGCTCGCCCCGCCGTCCAATGGCAGACGTGCATTTTATCAAGCTATCTCCTGTGAGCCAATCCCGTTCCTCCCGGTGATCCCTGTAAACCGGATGCCCTCCCTCCTGCCTCTCAAACAGCCGTAATCTGTGGATCAGAGAGGCAGGCGCTCAGTCGGTGTGGAGTTGGACTCGGACGGAAGTGATGAGAGTGAGAATACCCACTGTGGCAGACTTGAAGAAAACGCATCGGTCCACCTCGGCAGGACAGTGATTCCTGCTTTTTTACAAGCAGGAGGCCAAGGAAAAAATTGTATGTAAGTATAAGTATTCCTTCATGTAAAATTCATCAACTAGAACCCGAAAATAATGAGGCGGTGTTTTGTTAAATCCAGTACAATCTGTGCAAACTGGTGCTTTGGTTAAAAGGAAACGATACTGCTTAATTATAATTTATTGGAGGACAGTATGGATATTGTGCTGAACATGCACGTGGAATGACTGTGAAACTCTGACATTGTGTGATGGGGTCTGGGTTGGCGCTCAGTACTAACGAGGCGGCTTCGCGTCTCTAAATCCGGCGCGTGTGAAACATACCGGCGAATAAAAAAAAAAGCGGTTCTTTCATCGGTCATTTTATGACTCGAGGAAAAAACGCGATATCAACTTGGCCTATGCAACCTTTGTCTGCACACTTCAACTTTAACACTGCTTTGCGAGACGCATCGATGCTATACAGTGTGCAGACAAATGCTGTTTCCGTTGCTTGGAAAGTTTCAACGGTATGTTTAAACAGCCCGTGCGACCCAAAGGAATCCCGGTAGGAGCCTCCCAAACAATATAACTTTGAATAATTTCACTCAGCAGACAGGATTCTGTTTCTATTGGGCCTGAAACTCGGCGAACACTGATAAATGGTGGCTATTATTTTTCAGCTGAACAATGCGCACCGGCTTTGTGTGGACCATCTGTCATTGTATCGACATTACAGCAGCCCTCCTGCCACCAAAGAATCCGAGTGAGACACCTGAAGAGCAGAAAGCAGACAGTGGATCATTCCGAGCCGCCACCCGTCTCTCGCCAAGCCGTGACTCACGGCGTGATCCTTCTGTGTGGATGGGTGCGTAACGTAGCCAGAAAATAAATAAGCACTGGAACAAAACTGGTGCAATTAAAATATGGATTTTAATTTCGTGAAGAGGTGCAATGCAACATTCGTTCATGGATGTGTGGTTATCCAAATGCTGACAGAAATTGGAATAGAGAAAGACTACAGGCATGGCTTTGCGCATCCTGAATTCTCGGAAACAGTCTTTGCGCATCTGACTTCCTCACGGAATTTGGGCCTCCGGCACATGGCAAAAAACAGCCAGACTGCCATTTTCAGGGTGGGTACTCAGAGGATGCACGCTGACAAAATAAACACACTTCATCACGAGCGTTTTGGGGACACGGTGGTCTAATGTGCCACTCAGTCCAGCCCGGTCTAGTTTAATGCAACTGAGACAGGCTTTCTTTAAGAAAACGGCCGTTCTTTAGTCTCTCAGCGTGCTGTGCCAAGCACTAATATGCCTTCAGGTTAATGAGGCAGTCTCCATAAATTCTTCTGCCGTTTGGATATAGTAGGTCTAGACGCTTAGTGCAGCACTACATTTTACTGGCCATAGATTGTACACAGTGTGCTTTAATGAACACAACTCAATGCAAAACGCAAACATTTCCCTAATGCAGACAAGCATTTAACTGCTTATGTTTTAACTGCTTATGCATAATCCAGTGGAGAAAAAACATCTGTGTAACCACTTATGTGAATAGAGGGCTGCATAGGTGCTGATGTGCTGTGATAGCCTTACATCCGTCCCTCTCAGGGCTGAGTTGCATATAATTCACTTTAGCTTTGTCCACGATGAAGAGAAAAAAGTCTCCTGCTCCCTCATAGCAAAGAGCGGCAAATGTCTATATGTGTATGTCTCTTGGGCTTTTAATTCAGTTTGGAGTTGAGCTGAGCCGCTTTCTTCCTGCTAATGTTATATGGGCACAGGAGTGATTGGATGTTGGCTTATCTTATCTCCTGCTGGAACTATGATGATCATTCTTGTATAGCTCATTATCAGACGTGATGAGTTTCATCAGCAGCACCCTGCAATTATGTCGAGAAGCAACCTGCCATCACAGTGGAGAGGCTCTCAGCCACCGCTCACTGTTGTTCCTCCATTGTTACACATCATCTCTTTCTCAACAGAATTCATAAAATGGTTCAAATTAAAAAATAATGTTCGTATAGTTGTTGTCTGTCAGTGAAAATGTAATGTTGTTAGTATCATGGAGTCCCAACTCTCACTCCTCCCACCATCACGACTCCCAGTAGACACCCAGTTCTTGCCCTGCTGCCATCAAACACTGAACACACAAATGAGGAGGAAGAAAAAGGCCTCTTCCACACGTGCTTCTGCCTCGTTCATTTTTTAATCATTAAAATACAATATGCAAACTTTCTGATTAATTATTTCTGAGTCATCTGGAAGACATAAAAAGCACAGATGCTCAGTGGATAATGACCTAAATTCACAGAAGAAGAGTTTAAAACCTAATGCGTCTATTTCTTTTTCCATCTCAGACAAATTGAATAGCAGCTGTTTACCGCACACACTTGCACTGTGTTCATGCATTACAGGTAAATGAAGTTAAGGGCTGAACAAGTTCATAGCAGCAGGAATCTGTGTCCATGTGTGTATGTGCAGTGTTGGGTAAATGGAAAGGTTAGAAGGTAATGCACCCTTCCTTAGGCATCTCGAAATACTGCCTATCTAGATGAGTGGATGACCTCTGACCTCTTGTCTAGCCAAAGGCACAGGTCTGCTCAGGTCAAGCCAGGTGGCTTTCAAGAGCCTGTTGGCCCGCTCAGGAACACATGACACTTGAACTCTTTCCACTTCAGGACCAAACGTGTTCTTTTGCTTAATTAAGAAACGTTTACGGGTTGTGTGTGACTGTGTGTAGATGTGTGTGCATGTGTGTTACAGATAAAGTTATGGATTAGAAAATACAGATTAAGAGGTTGAACTCAGAACATCTGCTCTATAAAATAATAAGATTTTAGCCTCTATAAACTCATACATTTGTTTTTTATCTAAAAATTGACACAAAGACTTTGCAGCATCCTAGAAATGAGAAATAACAAATTCACTCTCAGTTTGTTCACGAGATGTTACAGCTGTTGCGTGGCTGCTTTAATCATGAAGTATGGCCGCTGTAAGACAAAAACAATGTGTTAGTCCCGTTCTTGTCACAGCTGAGAGAAACAGCCTGTCTCAATTCTGTCACAACATGCTCTCTATTGTATCGCAGTGCAAGAAACTCCCATGGAAATTTGGGAATCTTTCCCATTGTTCCTAAAGGAAAGGGGGCTTTCATATGGAAGTGGGGAACGCCAGGAAATGACAGGCATTCTTTGTGGACTATTTGAAAATAAACTTGTGGGTTCTCTCGCTTCCTTCTCGACAGCTAAGCAAAAACTAGAAATGAGAAGAGAGGATTATGGTCTTAACAATCCCTCAGTGGCATTTTCACTTTCTTACGTTTCCTGCTGCAATTTGTCCCAAAAGTATATTTTCTTACTTAGCGTACTGGAGACTTGCCATCAGACTTTCAGCTAAAGAGCTTTTGTCAAGGGCTTTTCACTCTTTTCTCTGCAGTTTCTTGAATGGGTGTATTCTTATTTTCCTCCTTATTTGTCCTTACTTTGCCTTATCTCCCCACTGGCTTTAAACACAACCCTGCTGCTTGAGCTCTGCTTTATGAGGCATGACAGTGAGGTCTGGTTGCCGAGGCAGGCCGCGTGGACTGGAACGTAAAGCTTTACATTCAGGTGGCTGCGGTCGGGCTTGGGGAGGACTTAAACTCACTTCACCCCTATACAGTACCTCATATGCAGGACCCGCCTTCATACTGCTGAGCTGGCAGTGCAGAATTGGAAGAAGGAAAAAAAAGAAAAACCTTCCTTAACCACAGAGTTTTTAATTGCACACATACAGTTGCTATCTTTTTTAATAAGGAAGAAAGAGGAGTACTGAAAGTAAAGTAAAAACAGGTGATCATTTAAGTTACTAAAATCGTACATACATTTTTTTCCAATGTCAATAAATCTAACATCTTTTTTAAGTGTAGTTTGGTACCAGGTGTTCATAGTTCTCTACAGCTTTGTACCACTTCATCCTCTTTCCTTTTGAGATTTAATAACAGGTTTTATTTAACAGGCTCTTCTGTCTTAGCTGGTCAGTCTCACCGTACCTCAGATTAACACTCACACCTCCTCTCTTTCTGTCCCTCCTCCTCTTCCTCCTCTTGTTTTTTCCCACCAGGCAGTGGCCAGTGGTAGTTCCCAGGTATTTGACCAGTGTAGCGTAGACGGGAGGCTGGCTGTTCTGTCCTCTATGAGACAAAGGCAGCGTGCCTCAAGGAAAGGGATGAAAGGAAACGGGGCTGTGCAGCCACTCCTTTTTACAATGGGAAACCTCCTTAGTTAGGTTGTAGAGCAAATAATCACCTTCTCTCTTCCTTTTTTTTTTTAACAAGCACTGAGACTGTGAGAGTGTGTCTATCTTTTTGTAGTAGGAAGAGCAGTGCTGTGTGTGTGTGTGTGTGTGTGTATATGTACTGTATAGATGTGGGTTTGTGTGTGTGTGTGTGTGTGTGTGTGTGTGCATGCAAAGAGGAATGGTTATCCTTTATGTATGCATCGAACGTTTTTGGGCTTTGTCTCCCTTACACCTGCTTAGTTTGAGCTGACAGATGGTGCTTCTCTTGTTAAAGATGTTCCCTCTGTTAAGGTTTGTTTTTGTTGTGGTTTAAACTATAACGAGGGGGTTAGAGATGGAGGGAGGGAGGCATAAAGGAAAGCTTTTAATGATGTAAATGAACCTGGAGCAGTCCAGTTCCATCAACTGGACAAAAAGGAATTTTTGGATGTGGCGTTTTGTTTTTTTTTCAATGTCAGTGACAACATATAATAGTATTCAAATCCTTAAGTAAAATTAATATTAGCAGTAAAATGTATGTAATACATTAAAGTGTTAGAAGCATATTTGGTTCTGCTGTCAGTGGGACTAATTCCTGAATACACCAGTTTATATACACAGTTTACCACCTGTACCATGCTGTATGAGCTTATATGTATTTAAGTATATATATTTTATATGTTACTTTCTATCTTTAGACATATAAATACATTTTTAGTCACATGGTTCAGTCATCAACAATATTTTGCCACATTATTACATGTTTACAGATGAGTTGAATTATACACAGACACTATGTTCTGCGTCTACTCTTATCATTTCGGGTGGTAGTCAGGGGGAGGGAGCGGAAGCCACAGGAGTCTTTTATGGCTCCAGCTCCAAAGACAACCTGTTCTCAGGCACTTCTCTTCTGGCACTTTTTTATGACATCATAAATTCCTCCATTTCCTCTGACCAGCCCTAGGTGGGTATAAAGGACATACCTGGCCAGTAATTGTCTGTCTGGCCCTCTCATCTGTCAGTCTCCTTCCACTGCTGGTGACTTCCTCCAGAGCCAGACTCTCAGACTGCCTCAAGATACTCCGATCTCTTAGATCTGGACGTTGAACCACTAAAAACAGTGGTTTATTTCATGAGTGATAGGGCAAAGAGGGTTTTTTAAGACGTATTTTACTGCATCTTTGTTAGTCATTTAGGTCCGCGAGGAGAGTCAGTCCCGAACCCACGTTAGTGACCTTTCTGCATGCATCTGCACTTCAGCCCGACAACAACAGCACACTCTCAGACCTGTTGATACCTTTTGTTTGTTGAAGTTTGAGGATGAAGAGCAGAAAAAAGGATTAGGGAAAGAAAGAGGAGTTTTTGTGGGAGAGAAGGAGAAGCCCTCAGGAACATTCAGCGTTCACATTCATCTGATGCTCGACTGGGGCTCCTCAGGGAGGCTGGAACAATACGCGCACCAGCACGACAACATTCCTCAGGGTTAAAAAGGTCAAGGGTCACCCAACGACCCCACCCTGCCAATCAGTCCCAAGGCACTAACTCTGTTCCTTTGTTTTTGGTTTATGTCTTCGCACTTGTTGAACAGACTCTGCACCTTGTGTTACAATGTGCCCTTTGCTCTCTAATAGACTAGATTGGCATAGAGCACTTTCACCGTTTTTATAATTTCCGTTAAGTTAGCACTGGCTCAGGCATCTATAATTTATATGTACAATGTGGGGGTTATAAAAAAGGATATTATATATTTTTATTTCATTGTATCAATTTAAGAGAAATGAGAAAGTTCTGCTACATAGGAGAAGAACATAGATGTGTTAGAAACTTCAAAAGCACTATATATTTTTTAAATGTATGTTTGCAGCATGTGTCACACGTAATATCCCAGCCAGATGTTTGGCAAGCCCAGATCTATATAAGCTAGGAAAAGAACCACCACAAAGCATCCAAACTATAATTACCCATATGTTGATTTAAATGGCCACTTTATATAATCAACCCACAAGGGTCAAATATTAGGCCGAGGGCATTGTCCTCAAAGTCATATTTTTTCTTCCTTATGAAAAACCCGGGTTCAGGGTTTTTAGTTTTTTTTGGACACCACAGCACACTTAAAATAAAGTCTGAAGGCTGCCATTAAAGTGGAGCGTATGCATGTGTAGGCATGGAGTGGCATGTGAGGCCCCTACAGGCAGACTGCAGGTCTGTAAGTCATTACGAGTGAATGTACAGTATACACTGGAATGGACATGCAGCTACATTAAAACCTCGCCCACGGCCACATCAGACCACCCCAGAGACACACCACTAGCACTTCCTTCACCCGCCTCCATCGCTCAGCCTTGGGAAAAGCATGTTTTGGGATTTCCGGAGGATGCACTGGACATTAATTGTCTGTTGATTAGGAAACTTTCTAGCAACAATCAGATAAATTGTGAATTTATATAATAATGCCTTTTCTATTGTTTCTGTATAATGTAAAATTCAATCTCCAGTACATTTCTTTGCCTCTAACTGTTTTGTGTTTATGTCCGCTTTTGTCTCCTATGTATAGGTGTTCTTATTGTGCTTCCAGACACTGACTTTTATTTCTCCGTGAGGATCATTTCCATCAGGTATACTGCACATCATCATGAGAACGTCACATTCTTTTGTGTTCTTTCTTGGTGCAGGAGCATCCCAGAAAGATGAATATAAACCTCCTGAATTTTATCCTGCACACTAAATCGGCTTACAGTACAGAAAGGAAGACATTGCTCTCTATTAGTGTGCAGTTAGAAGTGAAAACCTTTCTGGCTGCAGCTGTGGAGGAGCTCCAAAGATGCTGACATTTTATTGTCAGTAACAAATAGAGGCCTTTTAATTTTGTATAGCAGCTGACGCCTCTCCCCACCCACTCCTCCAAAAAACTCTTTTGTCAGTAATGTAGGGTAGCCTGCACGGGCTAGAGCGAGCGGCTCTGAGAGTTTCACAGAAAAGAAAAGTGCAGGGTTTGTTGTTGATATGCTTGGGAAAGAACTGCCTGGCTGTTTGCCATATGATGTAATTGTCTGCTATTTCAGAAAATTATCTCCCTCCATCAATATAGTGTTTAAATGTGTATAAGTGTGTGCGTATGTTTATGTGTGTCTGTATGAGTTGATCTCTGGTTTGTACCCCTGGTGTAATGTTGAGACTCTGTGGCCTGCAGCTTGGCCCCCCATTTAAGCTGGGTTAGCTATGATCTCCCCCTTTCTAACCCCAAACCCTCCCCCTCGCTGTGATCCCTCACACTCACACTCACACACACACACACACACACACACACACACACACACATATATATATATATATATACAGAGTCTCTCAACACAAAAGAAAAATTCAGCTTTAGAGAGGGGGTCCCTCAGAGGGCGTGACATTGAACTGGGGGGGATTAAAAAGAAATGGCTGGCTGACACTGGGGTTGCCATGGCAAAGCCCCCCTTTCCTCCTCTCCCTCGACCCTTCGCCTATTTTTCATTTTATGTCTCATTGTGAGGTGAAGTGTAAGTGTGTGTGTGTGTGTGTGTGTGTGTGTGTGTGTGAGAGAGAGAGGGAGTTGGGGAGATGTAATATGGCTTATGAATTTAGTCTCTTATCTGAGCTGGTCTGCTTCTCCCTGAGAGAAAAGAGACTTCTAGTTCACATGCTGCAGTTCAGACGACAAAAGAAAAGCACAGAAAGAAAAAGCTCTAAAAAACTCTTTTTGTTATTATGCTGGCAGTTTATGGAGCTTTATGTTATTTAGTAAGTGGCTGTAAAAATTATACTACATTATTTGACGAGCTACTGGCTAACGTATTTCTTTTTCTATGATCATACAAATGTAAATTTCTGCATATTCATGAAGGAAAGCATGAAAGAATGCAGAGGCAATAATCCAAAGACGCAGCGTACTCGCAAGACAAAAAACGAATTGTCCGTTTTATGACCTTCTGAATTGTATCTGCAACAATGTGATGCATTACTCATCCATTGTAGCCAGCGTGTTATCATGCTAGCTAGTCTGACGTCGGCCTCCCACAGCAGAGTAATGGATGCAGGTCTAGCCTGCTCAATGACAGGCTAGACCTAAGCACTCTAAGCCGATGAAACGGGGCAGTGAATGACCATAGATCAGCGTTTACTATCCTGACGTCAGCCCCCGGTCTGTGCAGCAGTGCAGTGACACTGGCGGCAGTTGTTCCCCAGCTATGGCCTGCCTCTGACAATGGAAGCTCTCAGCCTGTGGCTGGGCGATGGCTGGGGTATAAAAAGCTTGGCTGCACAGTAGGACATCGGAGCATTGTTCTCTGGACTAGATAGTTCTTTAATATTGTTCTGAGCAATGTGAAACCACAGAGAGGGGGGTTTTCAAGATGTATTTTATATATTTAAAACATTTTATATTTTTGTATTTATTTTGATTTAACATTTAATTGAAGGGTCAGTTGACCTAAATTACAAAATAAAATTCTCACTTCATTCTAGTGTTATCTAGTTGTGGTTTTATTTGTCCATTTGTCTTCCTTCACCCCAAAACAATGGAGGTGGATCTTTTGTCTGTGTAACTCAGTGCATTGAAAAAGTAAATTTAAAGATTATTTAGAGCAGCCTTTGTTTCTGGAAAGACACGTTGCTGTTGAAGGTTTTAAATGTTATTTCTAACTAACATAAATCTCACAGACAGACATCTGAAATTCTCTGCATGGCTAGATGCTACAAAAGTAATTTTTAGATGAACTGACCCTTTAAGGAGAAAAAATACTGTGCAATATCAGCGCTAACAACTTCCTCTTCATCTGTGTTTCAGATGCTGTTACAGCCAAGTTTGAACTGGAGATGAAAGACTTCAAGTTCCTCTGATTAATGAGGTGGTAATGCAATAAAGCAAATCTTCTCAGTTTGTGTTCCAGCTTAAACGCACCACATGATCATGTATAACATAACCAGAACCATCCTTGCCCTGTGGACAGTTGACTCATTCTGCCACTGTCCTGTGTCATTATGTCCCTGTGCTGTGCGACCTGACCTCTGTGGTTTGAGCGACGTCCTCGGGTCTGTCCCCGTCCCCCTCTTGTCTGACTCGTCTCGTCCTCCCTCCCTCTACGCCCCGCACTTGTCTGTCAGCTCGGCTCACGCTCACAGCCGCTGTCCTGCTTGCCTCGGTGAACATTCAACGCTGTCGGTGAGTTTGGTATGGATCACATAAAAACCATCGACCGTTGACTGTGCCCCGCGGCTCGCTCTGACGACGACGACAACGTCAGGAAAGAGCAAAAACGAACAAAAGGGCAAGTGGGCGCATGCAAATGTAGATATGAAGACCCACACACATGCACAAAAGTGACACTCTGTTTCCACTGTTCCCAAAAGACCAAAGGTCACAATCAACATTCATTGCTGTCGCTGGGTTGGACTGTGTAGAAAAGCTCACTGAACAATGAGTGCAACTGTGGCCCAGATCTGCCTGACTCGCATCTCAGCCAATGAGCCGACCGGATGTGAAACACTCTGAATTCTTTATTTATATACTTCTTGTTTTTCACTTCTATTTTTTCCTCTCTTCCTCCCTGGGAGGCTTCAGGGGAAGAGAGAGAGAGACAGAGAGAGAGATAGCTAGAGACACAAATAGACTTCTGGCTGCTTGCTTTTCTTCATCCTCCTCTTTTCTCCTCTAATTGATGGTTATGTGTGCAGCAAGGGGGAAGGAAGCGGAGTGAATGTGTAATCATTTGGAGTCTCTTCTCTTTAAGATGTTTCATCCCTCTCTTTTTTGTTTGTCTAATTATATACTGAGCTCAGTTAACTCTGTGTTAGCTGAGCGTCTGTGCAGCCGAGTGCAACGAGCAACGAGCGAGTGACATGGAGAGGGAGGACAAGGGGAAACATTAAAGGTGGAAAGATTACAGCACGCAAGCAAAATGATCTAGTTTTCAGTATATTTAGTGTAATATTCTTGCTGGTGTTGCTGCAAAAGTGCAATGGATAGAAGCAATTTTCAAATGCAGAAAGAAGATTGTTTTCACGGTTCATACTGAGCACGTCTCATTATCTGTGTTTGAGTTTCATGAGAGACTGTCTGGCTTCCTGTCTGCCTGTGTGTACGTGTTTTTGTGTGTGTGTGCGTCATGACAGATGATCTGTCTGCTGATCTCGGAGTGCAATATGTTGTTTTCTATCTCTACTGAAGCAGCGTGCTCTCTCATTGGAAAACACTGTCTATAACCTTGCCTTCCTTCAGACAGTCTGGGACCAGCCACGCTGCTGCCATTTCTCAGTGCACCTGTCTGTAATTCATGTCAGGCAAACCCACAGTTTATGTATGTGTAGGAATGTGTTTCATGACATTCTGACTGATTCCTTAATTAATTTCAATAAAGTTTGATCAGGATCCATGCATTAGTGTCTGATGTGATTGTTTACCATGTGAATTACACTCATAGCTCAGGTTCAATGATGTTTCACTCCAGAAGGTCCCTCTAACTCCATTTTTCCATGGTCTCTATCACACTTTTCTGACAGAATGTACTCCCTCTGTCATTTAGTAACCAAGCCCCATGTCCATGTCCTTCTCTCCCCAGTCTTTCTGTATTATTCATAGAACAGCACTCTGTACAGTGGTGCAGAACAGTGGAGGTGATGTAATAGTGGCTGCGAGCGTGGCTCCAGACGGTCATTTGGGACGGAATCATGCGACAGGAGAAAACTCTCATTTGTTTGATCAGCTTAGTTGGTGCTGCCAACAGCTACGGCTGATGGTCATTGGACATGAAGCACATTCATAAGACAAGATAAAAGTATAATTTGTGGGAGTTTTAATTCAGAAAATCACATTTCAACGACCCTGAAACCCACCCACAATGAGCCCTGCTGTGCAAATATTACGGTGTTAAAGGAAATAGGGTGAAGATGCAGCTAAAAGTCCACATCATGGTGTGTTGTAGCGCTGATCATTATGCTGAGTGATAACACATTTTCACTTACAAATATCACTGAAACAGCAAGTGTCACTGAAACATTATTTCACTGCACTTCTTCTTTGAAGTAATACTACCGCCATCTAGTGTTCAAAGAGATTTTTACACAAGTTCTACAAGCAGATAGATTATTCTGTAATTGAATAAATTATATTTTCACAGTACATTTTATGATTTCATCTTATTCTGGTTCTCAATGTTTTGTTGTTTGTCTAAAATGTATTCATGCTTTTTATTATCTCTTGTAAACCTGGGTTAGGTTTTGTGGATTTAAAGTGCTATATAAGTGAGTAAGTAAGTAAAACTTACTTACTCACATAGGAACTATAGTTTGAATTAAATCATTAATAGACCAAAGGTAGTCCCTGAATACTCTGTCAGTGTATTGTTATTTTATTAATTAGTCCTCAGTTAACGAAAACACCTGCTCAGGGGCCAGAAAAATGCTGCAAGACATTTTCATAATAAGGCCCCCAAAATGTTAAGAATTCATTTTCTTCATTCTCCCTGCAAATGTTTTTAATGTTACAAATTTTTGAGTAATGTTAGCAGACGTTAGATTTAGAGCTCACTGTTGAACTGAGATTTGAGTGAGTTTGCTAACTTTAAGACTTGTACTTCTGTTAAACTCAGCTATTGCTATTGTTTTATAATTTACCGTCATCCCGTAATCGCCCCATGTGACTACAGTGGCAGTTGTTCTGAAAACCTTACATAGTCTCCCCTGCACGTCTTTTCATTGATAGTTCTGATGGAACATCCTTCATTATACATGTTTACTTACATCCAGAGGTTCTCAGAAATATTAATAATCTCATGCTGGACTGGAAAATGTGTTTGAATAATGGACAAAGCGTCTTTAAAAATATCCGTTTGACGAAATGGTGCCATCAAAACATGTAGCACCTTGGGTTAAAATCACTGTGAGTCTAATATATTGTAGCTAAATTATGTGTTGCAACAGACACGGAATATGTATTGCATGTGACATTAACAGAGGGTTTTTTTACTATAAAACTAAGGGGAACTTAAGAGGATAATCTTATCTCAAGAGTTTAACGGTGACTGGCATTTTAGAGGTATTTTAAAAACATTTTAAATTGTTCTTCAAGAGTTGATAGTTCTTTAATTAAAGGACTACACTTCAATACTACTACTTCTAGGGTAATAGTCCCTGCAAAGGATCACTACACTATGACCAAACAAAGCACTTACACTTCATTACAGCTGATGTCAGCAGTATGTCAACATGGAAATACCTGTTGTGCTACGTACAGCCACCATGACTTCCTCCTGCTGATGTCACAGGACTTTCATCACTTTATGTTTAACTATTTGCTTTTGATGACGGGACTGAAAACTTCCAGAGCTGGTAGTTTTTTCACCAGGAGAAGATAAACAGGGAAGTTGAGATAAAAGCGTGTATGCTGTCAAAGAAGTGTATGTGTGTGTAAATTACAGTTCAGTTCAAACAATACACAGAGCGGAGAGACCTGTCACCAACAACGCACGTTATTATTCACTTTCACTTTGAGGCCACAAAACCATTAATTCGACAATGTGTTCTTTTAACCAAAACTTTATTTTTTCTATATTACAACATATTCAAAATACAATTAAAATAAAAATGTAAAAAATATTTTACAATGTTCTTACAATTTTTTATTATCCGTTTTCCTAAAACAACTTTAAGCAAGAGTTTAGTGAGTTATAAAACTGTGAAATGTCATCGGTTAATGGATGACAGGCAAAGCTGAGATAGAAAATAGTTTGCTTGCTGCAGTGAGGCTCCACTGTCTCTCTTCAAAAAGGCAGATTAACTCTATTGCTGCGCTTGTGAAGTCTTGATGTGAACCATCTGTGCTTTAGTCCTGCAATGACAATAGATTCAGTTATAATTTTAGCCACACTCTTGTGAGAAGTGTATTTCAGAGCCTGCATGCTGTTCGTTGGTTATGTTTCAGTCTTACCTTAAGCGGTCGACACAGTCCATCACCCAGTTCAAAGCAGGATTGGTGCATGCTTTGCCCTTCTTTGTGTAGAAACTATAGATTAAAAGGAAAGAAACTAAATTAACATTCTCGCACTTGTGATCAACACTAATGTTATGCCTCATGTGTAACTTAATCATATTGACACTCACATGATGGCGTTGAGAGGACACAGCTCTGTGACAGTCTGGACTGAGTACCCCTTGATTGCACGAGATGGTATTTTGGTTTTCATGTAACTTCGACAACATTCGTGATACGCTGTGAAACGAGAGACAAGACTGATTAGATGCTGAAAAAAAATACATGTCTATCACAGCCAGATTTGTGTGGATGCATGAAAGTAAATTACAAACCAAATAATAAAAAAGAAAAACAATGAAAAAGAAAGAGATGGAGGCAGATTTAAGAGAGGAGACCCAGCTCATACCTGCAGATGTGTTGGTGGCCAGCAGACAAAAGCTGAGGAGTGTGATCACCATCATTGTAGCTTTAACTGACATCATGTCTTCCTCTGTGCTGGCAGCAGTGACTGAGCTGTTTGATGTCTCGACCGTCCTCAGGTGGAGTCAGAATGGTTGAGAGAGCTTTTGATCAGCAGCCTTATATATTCCCCAGAGTAACAGGAAACTTCCACACCGAAAAGTAATATTACACCACCACAAAACCCCCTCACATTCCTCATGAAAGAAAGGGGGAGCACAGGGGGAAGATATATATAACATGCACAATAGTAGTAGCATTCACCTGTTAATAAGATGAAGTTGTGAATTTTTGAGTGTGTACAAGTTTATTAATGAACAGATCGCATCAGTTTAACATCCAAGTAAGTACAAATGTTGATATGTTGATATATGTCATTCATAATTGAATTTATTGTCATAAATTGCAGCATGGATACAAATAGAACAAACTGTATCATCTGACATGTTGACAAAAACATAAGAAAAAGGGTAGAACTAATTACAAACATCTTCACTATGAAAATGAGGCCAGTTGGATCATACATGATGTTCCCATCTCCACACCTTGATATCGCAACACAGAGTCCTGCAGAGCAACATGGGAAAGTTCTATGGTGTGGCTCCTCCCTTTGTGACTCTTACTATTACGCTATCAATAGCAGAATATAATTAATCAAAATTGAAATTGAGTCGCACTAGAGTTTAAAGAGGATGAAGAGATTAAGTTTCACTGAAGGTCTCATTGTGCGCTGACTTGGTGTGGGCTGCAACAAGTAGGCTGCTTTGAGTTTGTTCTGAGGTTCTTTTCTAGGTCAGAGGAACACTCACTCTGCATCAAAGGGAAAAAGTACATGGGGAGCGGTGAAATAGGTCAAGATACAGTTAATGTCGATCTAATTTTGCAAGATAAACTTTCCACCAAAACCACACCATGTTCAAAGTACATAACCTTTCACTGACTTCCTGCAACGTGCATTTGTCCTATTAAATCAAAACATTATAAAACTTTAAAACTTTAAAATTAATTTTAATTCTGTTCAAAGAGGCTTTATTGGCATGGAAAACTGTTTTATTATTACATTTTTAATAAGTCTCTGCTGTACCTTAACCACGAGAACAAAATGCTTTCCTGGGTTGATGACTTTTAATAATGACTTTTCTTAAAAAATCCACATGATCTGAAGTTAATATGAGGCTTCAGTCGTCTGAGTGAGTCAAATTTATTGGGTATCTTTCGAAATTATTTTGTCTTTTTGTAAAAGAAAAAATAACCTTTTAACGTACATATACATAGGCATGTAAGTTTTGTTTTTCAAAAGAAACTTAAGAAATGTGAACCTATCCTTTAATGGAAGGGATCTTTTAGGGTACCAGCTTTCTGTGAGAACAAGACATCAAGCGACATTAACTCATAGAAAGAAGAAGGAGATTTAGAGAGTTCAGTTTCACAACCCACTCCAAAGAAAATTTAAGAAATATCCAAAACTGTTTTACATTTGATAGAAAATGCAGAAAATTCAGAAATTTCCTTTAGGACTCATTTTCTCACAATAAGAAGTTGATGGAAAAAATAGCTTTTCGGGGTTTGTAAGGTACAGGAGCATAGCTTCCCCTGACTCATAGATGAGTCAGACGTGTAATTTGTCTTTTTCACAGCAGACATTTTAACTTGTCAAATCTCAGGTGTTACAGTAACATCAATGTGCTTGAATTCACTTGCTTGCTACTACTTTTTACTTCCAGTTGCATCTGCATCACCCTAGTTGAATAATTTGAATTTCACTGAATGCATTTGGAATATTAACCAGGGCTGATAATTGACATATTATAAAATCTGTATAAATAAATGATAATTGGATGTAAGGACAATAAAAACAATGAAAAACTGCGTGTAGTTTTTCTTTTTTGTTGTTGTTGTCAAAATGTCTTTTGTACAGTGCCTCATGTTGTTCTTGTTTGTATGTAGCAACAAGGTCAGCAGGATGTTGTATTCTGGGTTTGGGGTTGCTGTCACACTATTGTATTGTTTGTTGTTCTCAGGTCTCTCTTGAAAAATAGATAATGAGACAACCTTATTAACAGCATTCCTATATTGTACTTAAAGAAAAGAAGCAATACCACAACATAAAAGTACTCTATTAAAAGTAAAAGTACTGCATTCATAATGTTATGTAAGTAAAACAATATTTTCAAATAGTTTTCAGGATAGTTATCATTTTTAAATGTAAACTACTACATCTCCTACAGCTTTCTATATAAATGTAGTGGAGTGAAAACGTACATTTCACTCTGATATGTAACAAAGTAGAAGTACAAAGTATTATAAAATTGAAGTAATCTAGTAAATTACAAATACTTCAAATTTGTACTTCAGTTCAGTACTTCAGTAAAAGTATTTCGTTACATTCTACCACTGCTTACTGAATAAAGTGGAACAAATACTAATGGCATTTAAAATGTATTAATTGTGTCTGTTAGATTTTACATTCAAGAAATGAACATTTACTGTTGCTTAGTATTATAGTATAACACACACACACACACACGTAGTATTCTTCGTCAGCATAACATGATGCCAGGACATTTTTTATAAAGAAGTAGGACTTTTGTGTGTCTTGATTCCTGTGTACCGACCCACTGCAGAGGAGGTGGTTTTGTACCGCTACACTGGGGAAAGGTATGCTATATGTCACACTTCTCGCTTGACCCAGAAACATTACAACATTGGTGTTTCCAGTTAGTTCCTTGGTCTGTGGTGGGACATTACAATTTCCCATTTGACATTTGAAATTTGAGTATTTAAACTCGACTCCCAGAGATCAACGTTATCAGTTCATCCCTTTTGAAAATCCAGATCAGAAAACCGATTCACTGCTGAAAAGAAACTGTGTGAGGATGGCAACGCTTGCTGTTTGTGTCTCCGTAATACTGGTGCTGCTGGTGGCACTGGGTGAAAGCAGTAAGTATGACTTCAGAAATGATTTATTACGCTTGATTATACATTTCACTAATGTTATTCATTTAGGAAAAGACATGAGGTGTCTGTATTTTTCTAGACTCTGTACTGTTTTCACAGTGCAGTGAAGTGGCTCTTTCGATATGTTACATGGCCCCTTTTTGTTGTTGTTGTTGACATGTTTGAAATGTTTCTTCGTTAAAGGTCCCATGAGGTCTTGCTGCACACAGTACCAAGACAATCCAATCCCAGTGAGACTGCTGAAAAACTACAGAATCCAGGAGGTCACTGAAGACTGCAACATCAAGGCTGTAATGTAAGAAAATATAAATCAATGCATCTAAA
Source organism: Nannoperca australis (assembly GCA_036023655.1). Taxonomy (NCBI): domain Eukaryota; kingdom Metazoa; phylum Chordata; class Actinopteri; order Centrarchiformes; family Percichthyidae; genus Nannoperca; species Nannoperca australis. Next base: position 37,850 of record JAVQJD010092044.1, read on the forward strand.
CACACACACACACACACACACACACACACACACACACACACACTATAACAAACAGAAATTGCAGATCTGCTATTGTAGTAACGTCCTAAATTCTTCCCTTGTCTTAATACAGTTTCAGGACCATGAAAAACAGACTTTTCTGTGCCAATCCTGACAGAAAGTGGGTGCAGCATGCCATGGTGTCTGTACCACTGTAAGTCCATTTCTCTTTTGAACCAATCTCAAACACACAACAGGCATCCATATTGAGTCAAGATGCAACAATATGATGTGAATCAATTGAATGTTTTCTGTTTTGTCTTTCTTAATAGAAAACATTGAGCAGCAGATCACCTGAGGAAATCAACTTAAAGACGCACAAGATGAATTAAATATATTATTTTAGAGTCTATGTATTTCTAAATTACATTTAATGTATTTCTTTAAATATATTAGTTTAATGCCAATAAATTGAATATACTTTTTAAATAATTTATTGTTTCTGTGTGTATATATTTAAGTACCTGGATCTGATGTTTTTACAGAAAGTATTACATTACAATTTGTGTATAGCCATGCTACAAACCAGTAGAGTAAGTAAAAAGGTAAACAAAGCATGTGCAGAGAAGTGTGCTTTTTGATCAGCTGAAGAAGGAAAGGAAAGAAATAAGGGGAAAAGAGAAGAATTAATTCATTCAGGGCTTATAGAAAACACGAAAAACACGAGGAAGAAAGGAAGACAAGAAAAAAGGAAAGAAGAAAAGGAAAATGGGAGGAAAGTGAAGAAGTAAAAAAGGCTTGCCAGTACTAACAAGAACAATAGGTTGCTTGCTTAAAAATACATGAGATACACCAAGATACACCAAGCTAAAACTAACACAGTCTACTACAACAGCCCCGCAGTAAATCCCACCTTTATGAAGGTTCAGTTTTTATTGAAGCTGTCTTCGGTTCATTTAATTGGCTGCATTTCTAATATTTAATCTCCATTTACTCATATTTAAAACACTGAGTAGGACACAGTATTGGATGCATCACTTAGTTCAGCACCCCAAACTACATTCTCCAAAATTACAATAAAGTAGTAGACTCCACTAGTTTTAGTGCGTGCTACATGTGTCTAATAATACCAGATAGTAATTTTCATCGATACAAACGTGAGACAGTGAGCACACAGTGTGTAACTCACGCTACCATCAGTAGATGGCGCGCGTGTTCCACAGCACAGGAAGGATTCACTTTATGAATGAACTGCTGGACGTCGAAGCGGAAGAGACTTTACGCGTTTTCATATTCAGCAGGATTACATGCTTGGTTCTGGTTTGAATGTAACTGTGAGTCATAACGAAATCTTTCATGCTTTGTCATAAAAAAAAGACGCACTGTGGTTGTGGTGATGGTTTTGAAACCATGACGAGATGAAGCGACACGGAGATGCTACGCTGCCTCTAACTGTGCTTTACAAGCTAGCTGAAGCTAACGCTTAGCTGCTGCGTTATTGCGAAGAATGAAAGCTACGAGAGGAAAGATGCTTAAGAGAGGAGAAAGGTGAGATACAGAAATATAGATGACAGCTACTTAAACACCTGCTAATGTTTCTAACGGTACATTTTAATTTGGAGGCATATTCATACAGCTTTAATTTATATGTCACTGTTATTAGCCTACTGTTGATAAGTGGGTAACAGTTAAAATATGAATATGTGCTCATCATGTGTGTCTTAAAGACACTTTTACTGACATACCTACAATGGTGCACCAATATATACCCATTGTAACCTTATATTATACAATACCTTTTTATTGTTTGATTTGATTTGATTAATAACATAATAATACACCAAATATTCACAAAAGAAAAGAGAAACAAACACTAGTCACAGATAAATTGGGTTAAACTTCAAGCAATGTGCAGCTTTCTGTTGGTGCCTGTGATTTTTGCACAAAACCACAAATCTACAAAATCTCATGATTGCATAGTGCTGTTTATAATGTGTTTTTGTTTATAGGTGTAGTACACGTGTGAAATGTACATTGGGGCAGTGAGGATGGTCACAGTTGGCTTAGGCTCACCCACTGACCCAGCAGGTACGATCCAAGTTAAAAAGAAGCAGGGGCCATGCAAGAGGAGTGCAGGGCAGAGTGTGGAGGCGAGGGTCTGTTCGAGGACCTGGACTTCCCCTCGGATGACACTTCCCTGTTCTCTGACAGCTCCACGCCCATCGCCAGGCTGCAGGGAGACATCACGTGGCGACGCCCACAGGTTAGACCCAATGCCAAGGGTAAATGGGAAATGCCGCTGTGACTTTCTTGTACTTTTCTTTTGTCATAAGTTAAATGTTTATATGTGCTGTTGATAAGATCATTTGAATTTTTGGCTTGCGAACCATTAACTTGCATCACCTGCCACAGGGTTGTTACGGTTACCCAAAGAAGGACTTCCCATATCAGGTGGTTGATTTGATGAATGATAGCATGACAAAACACTACTGTGAGAGGCCCTGACCTCCATGTCAACAACTTCTGGTTCAAGCTGTTGTAAGTCAGCGTGTCTCGGTCCTCCCTCATGTCTGTTTCATGCCTTTAGGAGATCTGCCCGTTGCCAGCTCTCTTCCCTGACAACATCAACCTGGGTCACGCAAAACAAGGCTTGTTAGGAGACTGCTGGTTTCTCTGTGCCTGCACCTTCTTGCTCAAGAACAAACATCTACTGAACAAGGTAGCAGCTCTGGCTTTGTACAGAATCTAGACAGATGAATTTTGGGCAGCAGAGTGGACCAGTGGTTGGATGAGGTTGCAGTGAATAAGCATGTTATCTACTATCTGCTGTACTGACTTAGTCCATGACTCTCTGTAGGTGCTGCCTCCAGACCAGCCCCAGTGGGGTGACAGCAGGTACAGGGGCTCCTTCCAGTTTTGTTTTTGGCACCAGGGACACTGGACAGAAGTGACAATTGACGACTGTCTGCCTTGCATCAATTCCACTCTCTGCTTCTCACGTTGCCACTCCCCCACTGCCTTTTGGGTGGCTCTGTTGGAGAAGGCCTATGCCAAGTAAGCAACCCTTGGAATTTCACTGTCTTATCTCTCAACTTAAGCCACTATGAACTTGATTTTAGGGTACATTTTCTTGATAGTACTTTTAGAAAGTTTTACTAACCCCGCAATGCATTCCCAACAACATGATTAGTGAAGTTTGGAAATCCCATTTCCTGTCTCTTCCATCCTCTTTAGACTTCATGGCTCGTATGAGCGACTGTGGGCAGGGCAGGTGGCAGAGGCCCTGGTGGATTTGACTGGGGGCCTGGCGGAGCGCTGGAGCTTGGGAGACTGTGGGTCAGAGGAGGAGCAGAGACCAGAACAGGACAGCGACCAAGTCCGGAGGAGGAGGCTGGACCTGAACCTTCTGTATCCAGTGAAAGATGAGTGCGCGGTCAGCTGCTCTACTCACAGCAGCCCTGGAGGTGAGGAAAAAAAACGCTTTCTTGCAGATACAAGTGGTTGTGATCTTGCATCACGTCACCTAATAACCCCGATCACTGTTGTAGGTGCCAGCGAGCTGGGTCAGTACCATGCGCTGACTGTCATGGAGTGGTTGGATGTAAAGGCAGTGTCAGGGAGCGAAGTACTGCTGCTCAGGATCAGAAACCCCTGGGGAAGATGCTGCTGGGGAGGGGCCTGGATAGGGAGGTAGGCATGTGTGTCACCTTATGTGAGTCATAGGTAGGATTTGTCCATTGTAGATGTGTGTGACCTCAAAAGGAGTATTGCTGAATCCACCCTTTGAATGAACTTTGGACCATTATCACACCAAGTCTGAAAGGGTTTGCCACAGCGGAATAAAATGTGCCGTGAGACGGGTCTTCAGACCTCATTCGTTGCCATGGATATGACCAATGCCGTCACAGTGACATTTTTATCTAAAATTACTATTATGAACGGTTGAATGGAATTCATATGGCGTACTGTGTCTAATATAAAACCTTAATACAAAAATACACACATACGTCAAGTCTGAAGTCTGATCCCAGGGTGGGCTCACTGGCAGTCTGTAGAGAGAATTGTGCAAAAGCACCTTGCAGACTTGATTTGTTGTGTATTTGCCACAGTCTGCATTCACTCAATCTACCTCTTTCTCTGCAGTGGTGCCGGTTGGAGTTCTATCGACAGTGTTTCTGCTTTGGACCTACAAGCCAGGGTGACTGAGGGCGAGCTCTGGTTGGATGAGACCGAATTCCTCTCCCAGTTTGATGATGTCACTGTGGGTTACCCCATCAGTGATGAAGGGCACCTAAAGAGCATCTTTACTGGTTGATAAAGAATGTGTTCAACTTAATGTCACTGACTGTTACCTCCTTGGCGCCCTTTCCGACCCTGACAACTCTCCTTTTCAATAGGAAATCTGCTGACACACAACCATCAGCTGGCGGGCCGGTGGGTGAAAGGACACTCCGCTGGTGGCAGCCGAAACAGCAGCAGCTACGGCAGCAACCCTAAGTTCTGGCTCAAAGTGTGTGAGAGGGGAGAGGTGCTGGTATCCCTGCTACAGCACAGAAAATGGAGAAACACGGAGAAATGCTCACAGACGCCTCTCGAGGATAGCAAAAACACAAAGCACCAGCACTACCAGGCTATCGCTCTACACATGTGGAAGGTTTGTGCCATCATCTATAGGTAAATTATTACGTCTGTGTGTTTGCACCATGTCACTCACGTTTTTTCTGTCACTAGGTGGAGAAGAAGCGTTTTAATCTAAGCCGGATGTTGAACAAACCTCCTTGTGCTTCTACTTACTGCCACGCCTACGAGAGAGAGGTGGTCCTCCATGGGCAGCTGGAGCCCGGATACTACCTGGTGATCCCCAGCACCTACCAGCCAGGAGCTGAGGCCCAGTTTCTAATTAGGGTCTTTTCCTTCACTTCCACATACCTCAGGTAAGGTAAAGGCAACAACAAGCTCCTCTTATCTATGTAAAGGTGCTGCTGGAAACATGCAACACATCGAGCCTATGTTTCTTTTTTAATAATGAACTAAATGATTAACTAAAAGGTCCAAGAGGTTTTGATTGCATCTTCAAAAAGTCCAAGTAATTTTGAAGATGTGTGTCTTAAATCAAAATCAAAATCAGATGCACAAATTAACAGAACGCAATGTTTAGTTATTTTGACCATTAGACAACATTGTGTTATCCTAGATATCCCTTAATCATGTTAAAATGTCAACAATATTGTTTGATGTTGTGTTCTTCCCATAAAAATAAAAAACAACAAATGGAGATTTTTTAAACAAAAGATGGATTATCCTTCCTTCTTCCGTGTGTTCTGTTTCTGATTGAATTTTTCATGACTTAACAATGTGGGTTTCCTCCTCAGTGCCCTGAAAAGCCCAGCACCTTCACTGCCACTAACAACAGATGGAGAGTGGGAGACCAGTTACTTCCGGGGCTCGTGGGTGGAGGGAAGGACGGCCGGAGGAAGCAGGAACTTCCTGTCTCACTTGCAGAACCCATGCTTCCCTTTCACGGTGTGTGATGAGCCCACAGCGACCTCAGGAGTTAATGTCAGGATTACTCTGCGCCAGAGCCGCCCTGACGCTGACCTGCACCCTATTGGCTTCCATATTTACAAGGTCAGTACATATATGTGTGTGTGTCTGTATACCTTTTGTCTTAATAAACATGGATTATAATACAATCAAAGAGTTATAAAATATTATAAGCACCTTATAGTCAATTCCAAAAACTGCCAGTTCATACTTGAGTACAGATATCTCTTGCCAACACTACCACTGCTGAAAAGGAAAGGAGCAACTGAGACAGTTGGCACAAACTTACAAAAATGTTCTATGTTATACTATATATATTATGATAAAAATAACTAATGGTTTGATCTTAACTATCTATCCAGTTCCCAGGAGGAGAATCAGAGCAGACCTTACCCAGGGACAAGGATCCAGTGGCCAGTTGTGTCCCTCACTGCTACACCCAGGATGTCAGTTTGGCCTGCTGTCTTTCCCCTGGAGCTTACACCATCGTGCCGTCCACTTATCAGCCTGACTGCTCTGCAAACTTCACCCTCAGCCTGGCTCGCAGAATACACAGGTTGGCTCTGATCCCTTGTGTTAATCTTGTAACGGGAAAATGATTATGCAGCTAATAGCGGTAGCTTCAGGTATCGTTATTACATCATTGTCAGAATAATAATAGATGTGTGTCTTCTTTCAGGAAAGTGGTGAAAAGCCAGGAGAGGCTGGGATGTGCCATTTATGAGGTCAGTTTTTTGGACAACTTCATATTATGTGAATGTGATAAAACAACTCTGCAACACTAGCGGTGACACGAGACCTTCATTATGGTCAACACAGCCTTTATATGCTCTACAATAAGGCTGAATCTTTACCAGTTATCCAATGAGTGCTAGATACACAGATGACCAGCCAGAATGCTGCACCTATAAAACAGAAAGTTCAAATTAAAGCACACAACCAAAAGAAAAATCTGAAAACATGTCACACTCACAAAATACCTTCACAAAAATAAGAATAAAAATACAGTAGAAACAAATGAGAAAACCTTTTTAAAACAGTTTTAAAAACTTTATTTTTTTCTGTTTTAAGTAATTTATGAAGCAAAAATGCCAACCATTTGCTGGTTTCAGCTTCTCAAGTTTGAGGTTTGCTTCTTTTGGTTTTGTACTATTGGTCAGACAAAACAAACATACCACTTTGGGCTGTGGTGGACATTTTTTACAGTCTTCTAACATTTTAATGTTTTAAAAGTTTTAATTTATTAAAACTTGAATCCATCCATTGTCCTGCTTCGAGGGCAATTCAGGGCAAAGCAGTTCCCTCATGCATCCCTTAAACCCATATGTTCAAGTCTGTGATTGTGGTCAGAAGATGGCAGCACTGAATAATCGCTCTGTCTTGCTTTTGTGTCTTTCTGGGCGGCAGATCTCTCACATCTCTGTGATGCAAAGCTAGTTCTCTGGGACTGTTGCTGCTCCACTGATGTCGGCTCACCTCCCTGTGCCTCTTGGCCCTCGATGAAAGAACCAGTCCCTCCGTCCACCCTCGCCACGGAGGCTGTATATGTGTGCGCGCACGTATGTGTATGTATGTGTACCACCGGTGACTGAGAAGGCAGGCAGGCAGGCAGATTTAGTGGGAATGTGTGTGTCGGGAATCCTAGAAAGCCCTTTATCCTGCACCGCTGAGGCTCAGGGCTGATGGGCGGCCACACACTCATCAGCGATTAGGACATCAGAGGTTGTCGGTGGGCTGGGCTGCTAATGAAGTATGACGGGACTGGCTGGTGTAAACAAACAGCTACCATTGAAGAGGGCCGCCGCTGGTCTTGCTCATTCACTCACTGGTGCGCCTGCCGGCCCAGAACAAAGGGCCCTCTCATGAAGGTCCTCACAGAGGCACAGGGGGCAAGGGCCGAGGGGATGGTCTCTGACAGCAGAGCCAACCAAACCACACCACACCATACCGTGCCATACCATGCTCCCATCCCTCACCCCCAGACACTCTGCTCCTTACCTAGTATGCATTGTTTGTCTCTAGACACAGACTGTAGACCACCCTCCCCAAATCCCTTTTTGTCCCTCAGACTCGGTCCGCAGCTCTGCTCGGAGAACTGCGGTTTGAAGTTGCCGCAAGAACAGATGACAAGCGGACGGATGGAAGGGATGAAACGAGGGATGCGGCACATCAGAGGAGGCCGGTTCATATGAAGATGCTGCCAGACCTTTTTGTGTTGAGGCTGCGTATGTGTGGTGGTGGTGTGTGTGTGTGTGTCTGCCTGCTCACAACCATGTCGGTGTGTGGAAGTCACAGGGTTTCAGATGAATCATTAGAGCCAGAGACTTCTTGAAAGCTATAATTAACTGATTAGAGTGGTACTGTACTGTGTATTTATTATGTTTGGGAGTCTGTGAGGAATAAAATGTTAAAACATAACCTGGTGCTGATGTGGTGTCCCATATTTTGATGTGATTTTTTTTTTTTTATGCTTGAATGCATATCTTTGCATCGTGCGTGTTTCCAGTGAGTTTAAATGAATAACTAAAAAAAGCTAAGTGTCAGCCCCTGAACTCTCTACGCTCGTGACCACGACCAACACACGGCGTGCGCGCACACGTGCGGTGCGCGCCGCTGTTCCTGCGGAATTGAGGAGGCTGTGGTCGGACTCCGAAAGGCTCCCACCTAGAAAATAATGAACAACAAATTTGACGCGTGAGTAATTGAAAGTTTGTGTGGAATATGTGCCAGAAAGTGGGCTCCCCGTCGCGGCTGCAAATTCACGGGGGAGCGTAACGTTAATGGAAGCTGTTGCGTGTAAAAAGAGAGGTGTGTCAGCTTTATTGCGTGGTCCTACATGCTCTGTGTACGCTTATAAACCCGCACGAGCGCGAGGTCATCGCAACACAAGGGTGCGTTTAAAACGAAGGGACGTAACAACAGAGATTAAGTTGTATTTTGTGATGGGGAATGTGCTGTGTTGCTAGCTGTAGCTTAGTTTGGTGGAAGGCGGACAGGCCCTGAATCCTCGGTGTGGTTGTTGTTGAGAGGCGGTGAAAGGTGCGCGCTGTCTCGGCTCAAACTACCCTCCCATGGCCCTAAAGTACGAGCAACTAGCTAACAGTGAGTTGTAGGATATTCACTGCCAGAGGAGTTTAAGTGGAGGTCTGTGCGTGGGCAACATTAACGGTCTACATCTTTGCAGTTCACAGGGTAATAAAACATTCAGTTGACTATTTATTAGGTGTAACTTTACTTAGCAAATGCAGTATAATGCAGCGGCCCTGCAGTAAATTCTACCCGCAAAAGGGTTATAATGCTCAGTTTTGGTTGAAAGTGCTTTTAATGTTTTGTGTAATCTATTTACATCAATGAGAGCCCGCTTATTAGAAATACCTGTCACTGTAGCACAGTACAGTTCAACAGCAACACAAACTACAGCCTCCAAAATGACCATAAATTTCACTTCACAACTTTTTGCAAGTTTTAGCAAGATGTACCTAATTAAATGTCAACAGAGTATATGCATACACCCCTTAATTTAAATGTAGTCAATGCATGACACAAACCTTTTTGTTTTGCTGCCTGTGTTTCTACTAAATCCAGTCTGAAAGATGACGACAGTGGAGACCACGACCAGGACCAAGGCTCACCGAAAGACGGTGAGAAGGAAAAAACTGAAGATGAAGACAAGGAACAGAACACCTCCAAGAAAAAAGTGAGTTTATTAAATAATTACTCATATGTCTCTGCAGCTTCAAAGTTAATTGCATGTCTAAGTCACTTTCTTCTTTTCTGCAGATGGTGGTGCCGGGGGCGGGAGAGCACCCTCTTCAATACAACTACACCTTCTGGTACTCCAGACGCACCCCAGGGAGACCCGCCAGCACGCAGAGCTACGAACAGAACATTAAACAGATTGGAAGCTTCGCCTCGGTATGTCTATCCTCGTGACCTCTTTAGAGAGGGGACACTCTTTGCTTTTGTTTACCACCTTAACCAAACACAGCCCAAATCTATGAATACAAATTTGCTCACTGAGTGTTCCACAGCTGTTGATATAAACATTTCTTGTCATTCCCAAGGTAGAGCAGTTCTGGCGTTTCTATAGTCACATGATCCGGCCAGGCGACCTGACAGGACACAGTGACTTCCACCTCTTCAAAGAGGGTATTAAACCAATGTGGGAGGTGGGTACTCATTCGTTGACATCTTGTAGTTGAATCTGTTTGGCCCATTCTGAAAGCCTGCCTGTGTTGTGTTTAGGATGATGCCAATAAGATGGGTGGGAAGTGGATCATCCGCCTGAGGAAAGGCCTGGCGTCTCGGTGCTGGGAGAACCTGATTCTGGCCATGCTGGGGGAGCAGTTCATGGTAGGAGAGGAGATCTGCGGGGCTGTGGTGTCAGTACGCTTCCAGGTAAACCAACAGACGGACAGACACACACCTGTTGCGCCTAGTCAAACACTGCCTACTTACAGCACACTCGTGCCTTCACTGCATCTTTTCTCCAGGAGGACATCATCTCTATCTGGAACAAAACAGCGAGTGACCAGGCGACCACTGCCCGCATCAGAGACACTCTGCGCCGAGTCCTCAACCTGCCTCCCAACACCATCATGGAGTACAAGACTCACACAGACAGCATTAAGTATGTATGTCTCATCGTTTTGTTATATTCTCTTTAACCTTTCTCTCTCACGCACATGCATGAATGCATGCTCACAAACCTGGAGGAGTTATTGTGGGATTACACTAAATTATAATGCTGTTATGTTGCTTAAAAGAGCAGAATGATATAGAACAGTGCAAATCTGTTGATTAGTTTATGATTTTAAAAAAATGTATCAAGTAAAACAAACAAATTTGCTGCTTCTGTTTGTAATGTAATTCGAAATTGAATATCTTTGGGTTGATGACATCATTTTTTACATTTTTAGATTTAAGTTAAATGACCAATATAATCAAAATTTAAAAAATTGATAGTTGCAGCGCTACTTTGGATTATTACATTATTTTTCTTTGACAATCATGATTTACCAATTAAATGCTTTCATTACCACATTCACAACTATAAAAAGAGGCAAAATGTTTTTTTCATTATCTGTTAGTGTAGATATTGTAAAGGTATTTTATAAAAGAAAGTAAAATACAACCATGCGAGCATTCCATCATGTTTCATGTGCTTTTCCAGTAAATCGATGCTGTTGTGATTCTCCCATTGAAAACACATGAATATTTAAACCATTTGTTTTTCTGTGAATGATGATGTGCCGCATCATCCTTTGTTGGCAGAGCATGGGAAGACTTCCATGGTCTGGTGAATGTTAGCGGCGGACGTTAGCCCCTCACACAAAGCCTCTGCAAAGAGTAAGAGTCGTTGCTACATTACCAAGTGAAAGAAATCGCTTTTCTCTAGTGTACTTTGTCTCTAATGGTAATGTTGCTCGTCTCCATTTGTGGTGTGCAGGTGTGTGCGTATTTGTGACGTGTTGTGGGGGGATGACCGGGAAACGATACCTCTACGTGGATCGGCACTGTGTAACATGAAGACAGGAACAGAGGCAAGAAGACCATTTCCTTCTTTGTGTCAAATTCGAAATCCTGTCAGCAGGACACTGAACCAAGCCGAAGAAACATGCGTTATTTTTAATCAACCGGAGAAGAACGAAGCCTTCAAAAATGTCAGTTCGTTTTTTAATGCAAGTTGTAACACATGTTAACTTGCCACCAGAGGGAGGCCATGTGACCGGTGTTTGCTGACCTGGTCATTAGCTGTTAAAGTGTACTTGACAATACCAACATAACCAATCTGTTATAATACTGGATCAGAAGCTTAACGTAACATCACACTTCCTGCTGTTAACATAAGTTTGTGTTAATCTGTTTTATTGGGACTCAAACAGGGTTGCAGGTAGATGTTATTTTATTACAGTGCTGTATTTTAACTACAATTCCTCTGGTCATTTGATTACTAGTATTGTGTACAATATATTTGTAAATACAGTCCACTTCAAAGATCACTTAACTGAATCAAGAGTGATTCTCCATCTTTGACCTGGAAGTTGAATCCCAAAGGAGGAGGACCATCCTGTGCTGGGCAGAAGGTTATATAACCGGCATCTTAAGAATGGACTGCCAAGCTGCCTAAATCACTGTGCCTGGCCTCGAGCCCGACCCAAACCAGTTTTCCCCTCTGTCTGTTTTGTCTTTTTTCTGCCTTTTAAAGAATCCAAGGGATGGGCTCTGCTTTATTGTCCTCAACAAAAAGGTGTAAAGGACTCCTGAAACACCAACCTTCACTCCTTTTCCATTTTGTAGTGAATGAAATGAATCTGGGCCCAGGGTCAGGGTCAGTTACAGTTTTTATCAGTTCCTCGGGGGCATTTTTTTGGAACCATGTCAAGAAAGCGCTTATAGTTTGTTCAAAAACTGTAATGCTGCCGATGTTTGGTTTTGTGATGATGGGTGCAGGTGTGTGTCAAGAGTGAAGAAACACTGTTGGATGGACACCTGATGGATTAAAGCAATAAATGTCAAATATGCATCTGCTGCTAACGCTGGTTCAGTGTCATTTTCTTTCATAAATGTACATTGAATTGTTCGAAAATGAGGTTCTACCCATACTGTTTTCTAAATACGTCTTTGAAGTGCAGTCTCTTGTACCATAGAGTGACTTGGCCGGAGGGTGCATTAGTTGTCACGATGTCACTTTACTCCTGATTGATCCTTTTCATCAATCAGCTCATTTCAAAGAACATGTGATTCTGTAGAGAACATAATGAAAACGGGTGAGTTTACCAGTGAGTGATTTCATTTCACACCTCTTTCTGTCATAGTCGAGCACAGGTGTTACTAATAACATTAACAATAGCTGTTTTTTTCAAGTGTCCCAGTAGGCCAGCATGCACAATACCAGAACCCTGAAACTGAAGCAGCTAAATGGAATTCACCCATCATTTGTTTTATTATTTACACCTGCGCTTTCTCCTGTGAAAAAGGCCTATTCTAACAACAACAACAACAACAACATACAGTATCTTCCTGCAATATGAATTCATATGCTTACCAACAAGAAAGTGGCTGCCAGCAGCAGCAGTTTATTGTGTGATTCCATACTCGGTGGCACTGGAAGAGTGACATATTGAGAAATGGCATAGTTACTCATTTGAAATGGAAATTGGGTGAAAAAGCCAGACGTTGCTAAAATTAAAAATACACAACGGTGGTTCCCAAACTATGGGGCGCACATGACTAAAGGAAAAATGTGGAGTGAAACTAAAGTTGAATAAGCCTTTTTCTCAGAAGACATTTTGACAATTAGACACAGGTGTAACTCAGTTGCTGCGTACATTGCTGGAATGGACTCATCTATTATATTGTTAATATTATTAGTAACACCTGTGCTTTTCCTGCTATGACAAGTCAAAATGTCTGCTGTGAAAAGAATGCCTGAACATTAAAGAAACAAAGATTACAATTATTTAATAACAGGCTATTAAGGCTTCAGTTTAGAAAGATTTACATGAACGATAAATTACATGTACAAGATGAACTAGGGAAGAAGTTAAATGTCAAATGTCAGTTATCTTTCTGTTGAGTTTACTGTCTTAAGTCTTAAGTCTTTGGTGTGTCAGTTGAGATGCATTTTTCATTTGCACAAAAGAAATGGAGAAAGATAGGTGAAAAGTAAGATAAATGCTGTGTTCTTATTTAAATTTAATTCAATGTGGTATCTTTTGTCCTCCAAAGCTCGGGAACCACTTCACAAGGAACTGGAAATCACATTTCAACTCACCCTCCAACCCAAAGAATTCATGGTCCATGTTGTTTTCGTTGTTGAGGCCAGGCCATTTCTTCCATATTCTGCCTATTTTCTCACCAATGTCGGAGACAATCTGGTGTATGATCAAAAGCCACAAATGCTAAATGAAATACACGTGTAGAAACGCACATTTTATTTTGGGTTGCTTAATTATGACTACCTGGAATTGCTGGTTGGAGGCACAACGGCATGGACAGCAGGAACCCTGGATCCTGATGGTAGAAGCTCCTTCTGAATCGCACACTTCCAGGAGAGGAGTGAACATGCTCCACCTTAAAACACAGTCAGCCAACACGCAGCAACTTCGCATGTTTTCCTTACATAATCGTGCAATAAGCAACCTGGCAGATACACTGGCCAGTACTTCACACACTGGCGCAGCCCAGCCTTGATGCTTGGTTGATCACATTTTCAGCTGTCATGATTCTGCAGCACCAAAACCATTGAATGCTTGGTGTCGGAAGAGTTCAAATTGGGGCATGCTTTATTTGAGCACAACTGAGAGAATATTTATACCAAGATCTCTGGTCACCGAAACTTCTGCCAGTTCAGTCTTAATTGGACTTCGAGTGTTGCTTCTGGAGAACTCTAAATTCGACACACAAAAGGCACCCCAGAGCTAACCCTGGAGTCACATTTAGGCCAGATGGAGGAGAAAGTATTTTGGTTTGACTACAGGAAACATGGGTGCTGCCTGCCATTTCTCCCATTAGCCAATATTCCCATTAGGAAGGATGCCGCATTCCTTCCCTCCCAGCAGCTCTGTTGGTGTGTCTCCGTGCAGACAGCTGTTTTGTGCATTAACTCTCCCAGGTCCCAGGTTTAGACTACACCCAGACTGGGTGGAACAGTAACTGCTATTTACAGACAGGCCTGGGCATCTACTGTGGCTCAGGGTGGCCAGAGGCTGGGAGTGACATGGAAAAAGGCTCACGTGACAGGTTGTTCACTCTGAGAATGTAAAGTATTAAGATTACTGTTACACTATTCTGATCAATGGGCCAGAGGGTTCATTCACCCAAATGACAAGACATGTTACATCTGTCCATAAAATGTGTCCTGTTACTCTGGTTAACCAACAGAACACACTGACAACTGTATGTTAGGGACTATTTTCAGTAGTTTGAATGAAAACTTCACATCAAAATCCATGCATTTAGAAAATGTCACAAATATCAGAGACAGCCAAACAGACAAATCCAAGAAATCCAAGTTCATTGATAGAAGTACTCACATATTGTAAAAGTATTTGTAGTGACTTCATGAAACAAACGAAAGTCGCTGAGGTCAGGCCTGGTTTTCTTAACACTAACAAGCTAACAGAAATATTCACTTAGATCCAAATGAGCTAAGTTAAATTTAATTAAATGATCAACTTATCACAGTGGTGAACAAAAAATCTGGTGACCCACTCATCCTTGCTCCCGCAGGAGTTAGACAGAGGCAATAAAGACCTACCTCTGACATACAGTGCCGATGAGTTGTTTCTGAGGTGTGTAGGCCCTCATCTCCATCAGGCAGCAGCCAAGGCAGCAGGCGTCCACCCTAAGGGGCCTTTCAAAATAAAAGACCTGGCAGCCCTGACAGTCAAAGCCCTGCAGGGAACAGGCCCGAGCTGGCCCGCAACACTGCAGGCACACACAAGAACTCTCTGACGGGAGGGAGAGATCAAAGTAAGAAATCACTGAAAAACATTCACTTTATATGAGATGCAGATGCATGTAGCTGAACAGGGAGCAGTACCTTCCACAGCCACAAATAACTGTGACCTGCTGCCTCCTGTGTTGATGCTGTAGACCCTCCTGGGAACACACTGTGGACCTACCGCGAGGAAGCATTACTCTTGTAAAAACAGACAAACCTCTTCACAAGTATCTTCTTCACACACACAAACACAAAAATACACAAAAGCAAGCCCTCCCACTCACCCTGCACCTCTGGTCTGGCAGTGATATGTATTTGACTGACTGTTTCCAGCACAGACATAAAGTGTAATCCCGCTGCACTTCCAGGCCACGGCTGCTCCACACCTGGCCTGTTTGCTTTCCCTGGTAGCTTCACGTAGCTGTTCCCCACCTTCCTCCCAGGAGACAGACCTGACGGCTGCTCATCAGATCTCCAGTCGGGAGGCGTTTGGTGGGGTTTAGGTCCAGGAGAGTGACTTTGGCACTCACATGAAGGCCCACAGCGGTTCTGGAAAGCTCTAAAGATCATCTGGATGTGCTTCTCTCGCTCCAGTTCACCAAGAGGAAGAGGCTGATTGGTCACTGTTGACATGGTGTAAAACTGAAAATATATGTGGAACAATTACATAATTGTCAGACCAACATACATCATGCTGTGTGACAGGTAGGGTCAGACAATGTCATCACTTAGGCTTCAGAAAAAGTAATTGTTAAAAGTAAACCGAAAGTATTTAAAATGTTCTTTAGTTTAATAAGTTAAAATTGTTTTACTTGCAATGACAGTAGCATAGCAGAGATGGAAATGTTGTGGAATCTTGGTTGTTATATGATACAAAATATGCACACAATGGCTGTAAGTTGATGAAATTAAATTATACTAAACTATGCTGTGCCATCATTTTATGTCATTTTTTAACATGTAACGAAGGAGGTGTTTTAGGGGAACTGGCTGTAATAAGTGATCCCAATCCTTTTTTGTGTTTGACCTTTAATGCAAAACAGTGTCTACTAACCCTGTCACAGCTGCGAGAAGTAGTTTTCCATTCTCAGACTGTTTCATTTAAATCATTTTAAGGTGCCCGAAGAGTTAAACTACACAGCCTATGAGCTTAAAGGTTCATTACTGATTTTGGAAATAGTAGTTTTGACACAACATTCTTTGTGTGTGGTCCACTTAATGTATAGAAAATAAGCTAATATTAGAGAAAAGTCAGAAAAGAAAAAAAGAAAGTGTCATTCTGTGTAACAGAATTTGGTTGTAAAGATGAACATCCAACTAAAAAGTAAACTCTTGAATTTGCAAAGGAAAGAAAAATGTATTTTCCCCTACCAGACAATGATCTTTACAGCACTCTACCCCTTAAAACACTGCAGCTGCAGCCTCCTTTTTATTCACATCACATGCACTCAACTTGCACAGTTTGGTCCCACTCTGCAGCTGCATGCAACACTGTGTATTCCTCCACAGCAAAGATGATCATAGTATCATAACGAAGCTCTACCTTGTGTCCTACATATACACAGCGATTGTTAAAAGAGTAAAACAGGTGCCCAAATGGTTATCATCTTCTGCAGCATGCAGAATGTACCCATGTTACATTAAAACTATACAGTGTAAAAAGACAGAAAATAGACCAACAGAGCATTAAAAGTCTCTTGCTTACCATCTGTGGCCAACCTCCAGGTACCTACACACTGATAATCTAACTGTGAAAAGGAAGAGACCGGGCAAACATCCATGAGTCGTCATGATCAGGAGGGGTGCAGCTCAGACCTCCTTACCACTTCTGTGTGTTTGTGTGAATATTCACATAGTAATGTTTGGCTTTGTGAGTGTATGTTTGTCTCACTCCCGCTCCTGCCTCCCCCCTCGGCTCTGTCTCACCCCCTGACTCTGTTTCCATCCCAACCAGCCGGATCTGCCTTTTGTTGGGTTAGAAAGGCACCACTCAGCCATGTAATTGAAATCCTGCTTCCAGAAGTGGGGGTCTGTGCAGTGGGTCTGTGTTTTGGGGGTGTCAGTGCTCTGCATGTTCCTCAAAAAAGGTGTCAAACACAGGAAGATTAAGACATATCTGAGAGATTACACTAGAACCTTTATTGAGAAAAGCATTCATTTATACATACATGCATACATGTGTGATCAATAGATGTCTCATTTCATTCATCATGATGGCTTTGAATGTTATCAAAGTGGTAACTTTGGTGAAAAAGTAAACTTACAGCAGAACTAAGGCAATTGCTCTTTTTTTATGCAAAAACATTCTCAACCTCAACAATCAGTCATTTCTTGTACGAGTACGCATCATCACTGATCAAGCATGGCATCCACACAACTGTGCAGTGGATCCTGTATCACCATGACCAAGGATTTTTGACTTTGTGATAGTCCACAGATCCATATTAACAAATGAAAATACACACAGCTGTATCTTCTCTGCTTCCTCCCTGTGCCCCAGTCGTTAGTGAAAGATCACGGAGGGACGCTGGGAGATTCCCCCTTCGATTAAATGGATAAAATCTGGTGAATTTCTCCTTGTTCATCCCAGGAAGTCAGCCTCAGTTAGATCAGTGAGATTGTTTATTGGAGGGAGATACTTCTTGGGATCACCAAGGAAAGGTGAGGAAGGAGGCTGGTTGAAATGGCCCATCAGGAAGATCCCAATTGTGCCGATAAAAAGACCAACGCCATGACAATAAAGCAGACCCTGTCAATCACCCGGGCGACCAGGAACCACTCTTCATTCTCCTGGAGTAAAAAAAAAAAAAGGGGATTACCACTGATGTTGTTTTAAACCCAAGTAGATAAGCAAATGTAAAAAATTGAAAGCTCACATTCTGGAAGTTGCTCTGTTGCTTTGCAGTCTCAGCTATGTGTTTGCAGGAGGCCACACACTGTTTCAGCTCCGGTGAGGCCTTTGCCAGGCTGACACTGAGCTGCTCAGCTGTACCCCCCTCCAGCCCATCATCTGTGTTCAAAACAGACCAGAATATGATAGGAAACACACTTTCATGTACACTTTAACATATGTAAACTCACTCAAATACTTACGTAGCTTCTCTAATACTGATTTCATCAATCCGTTTCTTTCTTTGAGTCTGGCAAACATGAGTTCAGAGCGAGCTGTTTGCATGGCATATTCCTCGGCCTTGGTGATGAGGCTCATGGAGCTGCAGCGTCGGCAGGGGACCAGGAACACGCCATTCCTGTCTGTAGCCAGAGTTTCATTGTTTCCAGTGTGTGAGGTGTTGCCATTGTTTGATGTCCAGGGTCGCATCTGCATCCTCAGCAACCGAGGCAGGATGTTTAAGAGGATCTGAAGAGGACACACGGTCAGAGGGTAATCCAGTGGCAAATAGACCCGTGTTGACTTCACAGTATGTTCATTCACTAGGCTCTTAATGGACATTACAATTAAACAAGTTTGGTCTGGTCACAGTCTCACCTTTCGGACTTTGTCTGTCATTATATGAGTGTTCGGGGTTCTCAGGGAGACGTTGAGGACTATCACACAGTTCATCACTACAATGGTGGTCACTGACATCACAAACATCAAATACCTGCAGTCAAAGGGTCATAAATAAAACATTTTGACACTCCTTTCAGATCTGCAATGGTTGATTTGAAACTGTGAACTGAAATCTTTGAACGATCACATGAAACTTACTTTCCAATAAGAGGCACTGCCTTCGAAGTCTCTGGGACCTTCTTGGCGATAAGGAAGAGGAACACAGTCTGGCCCAGAAGAGTGGCAACAGACATGGTGCACTTCTGACCCCCCGCTGCAAAACAATATTCAGCCAGTTAGTGGTGAGGATTTTGTGTTGATGACTAAAGACTTATTGTAACCCCATGGAGCCAGACCTTTGTTTTGTCAACCAAATGTACGTCTGGAGAAAATATTATAAAAATCATATATAAATTATAAAAATACAAATCTAGTTACAGTATAATATAACAACACCCCATGGAATTGTCCCCCTTTTCTAGTATGTTTTGTGCTTTGCATTTCCCCAGACTCAGATGAGGTTGAGAGAAGTCCAACTACCCAACATTAAGGTTTAAGATACACAAAGTGAGGAAAAAGACCTTTGGCAGGTAAGTAGTAGACAAGGAGGCAGAGGGAGGAGAAGAGAACACAGGGAGCGATGATGTTGATGATGTAGAAGAGCGGCTTTCTCTGGATGATGAGGAAGAAGACAACCTCCTGGTACTCCAGCTCATCCTTAGTGTGCTGAGTGTTGATCACCTTCTTAGCCGGCCTGTGTTTGATGGCCCACTCTCCATTTTCTAACAACAAAATGAAAATATTTCATTCTGTTTTAATTGCAGAAGAACATTTAGATAACCATTGCAATTGATTTAATTAGAAAAAGAAAAAAAAATACCTGTAAAAGCCTCTGGGTCAATATCCACCCATTCCAACGTGTGGTTATCCTCTTCTTTGAGAACCATTTCGATCTCGTTGGCGCTGTAAGTCTGGGAGCTGAACACAAAGGAGAAGACATATAGTCTGTCACTACAACAAATACAACCATCTATTTACTTTTACAAGACAGCACAGTTGAAAAGAGACCAAGAATGAAGGAAGCATTGTTCCTGGTTTGGACACTGTGGGTTCTATAGAAACACAAAGAAACATGTGAACTTAAGGTCAAGAGTTTAAATGACCCCAGTGCAACCTTACTTTTACTTAGTTATTAGAAATTAAACCAGCCACCAAGAATTTGTAGATGTGTCTGATTTTGTTTCTCCTAATTGTATTAATCAGTTTAATGTAACAAAAGCATTTCACTTTTATTTTACCTCACAACATTATGGTCTTTTTCTACTTCGGAGCCTTCTCTAATTTAATGTTTTAGTTAAAACAACTCCTCTGACCTCTGTGTTCTCAATGGCAGCTACAGCCCTGTGAACGTATGAAGATATTTCAGATCCTCTGCAACGGGCCTAATTAACATGCCCTGGGACCCCCCCTGTAACTCTGACTCTGGTACCTGGATAAACCTGCCCTGTTGGCACCCATGCACCAAAACAAATTCCTTGTATGTGTAAACCTACTTGGCAATAAATCTGATTCTGATTCTGATTCTGACATTTTACGACTGGGCATTTGTTGCACAAATATTTGTCTAAAGCTTTTTAATATCTCTTATTGTGTTTTTTATAATTTAATTCAAAGAGTTCTTTATCTGTTTCATCACCTCTCTGCCTGTCTCTGTGCTGCCAAAATGTGAATTATTGCAAAGTTTAAAGAATACTGGGTAACTTAAATTCCTGGTTGACAAGAAATCCAATTTCAGAGATACATGAAAGATAAATGGTAAACCTGGGAGGCTTTATATTAATAGAGTTAAAAGTTATGTGTATCACTCATTGGCCAATTATCAAATCCCAGCACATCTCATCTCTACTCACCGGAAGACCATGGTGCAGTTCTGCCAGTCAAATGGAAAGTAGTTGACAGTGATGCTACAAGCACTGCGGTAGATGGCAGGTGGCAGCCAGTACACACAGCCGTCAGGAGACACAAGAGCATTGCAGTAAAGTGCGACCTC
This sequence comes from Nannoperca australis, assembly GCA_036023655.1. NCBI lineage: Eukaryota > Metazoa > Chordata > Actinopteri > Centrarchiformes > Percichthyidae > Nannoperca > Nannoperca australis. Next base: position 58,421 of record JAVQJD010092044.1, read on the forward strand.
GAATTGTCCATCCACGCTGCGCACAGGTTAGAACAGAGGAAAACTAGTGCTTTGGTGTTTGCTGGTGCATTCAAACTCACACACAGACACATTGTTTCTACACTGAACATATTGTACTTTGCACAGAACATATGTCAACATTAAAGGTGCAGTAAAACAGACTCATCCTGCACAAATCCTAATGCTATAATTTCCTCATATCTCTGAGATCCCACAGAGTCTATTTACTTTTGTCTGAATAAATGTCTGATGGAGTACAACATAAACAAATACTTTTTAAAATATTTTTTATAGATCCATTTCCTTACTTAAATGTTTTAAAAACAGTGTGTCTCTAATGGTTTGCTTGTCATGTACCAGCAGGGAAATAAGACCCATTCTGTCCATTGAAATATCACATATCTTTGAATCATCTGCCTATATGTTGCTAAGTGAAGGTACAATTTGATCGTTAGCAGAGACCAAATAAAGGTTGTTACATTACATTTAGGCATTTAGCTGACGCTTTTATCCAAAGCGACTTCCAAATAAGAGCTTAAATGATACCATAGTAGAGAACCCTCTGGGTTATGGACCAGAGATGCCCCACTCTGTTACACACCCCAGATGGGACTTGAACCCACAATCCCTGGCTTAGGAGGCCAGTGCCTTATCCATTAGGCCACTGGGGCGCGGTTACACTCACTTGTTCTCCAGTATGACGTCTGGCAGCCAGATGCTCTTGGAGGGGACTCGCAGCTGAGAGGAGATGTTCCCATACAGAGCTGACCTGGGCGGTTGGTCCCATCTGAGCCGGTAGTCACACCATTGCTACATACAGAAATACTGTGAGTTTGACTTTTGACAATGTCTTGCAAATATACTATGTTACAATTCACCATCATTGTGAAGCAGCTAAAAATCCAGCAGGTGAGGTGTGTGTAAAGTTACCATTTCTATCCAGACACTCGTTGTCAGGGCCTCTTCCTTCTCATTCTAAAGAGAGATAGTTTAGTAAACAATAATATTTCAGCCCCCGGCATTAATCAAAAGCACCAGACTGAACTTCACTCACCAGAGAGATAAGGTTGGTGAGTGTCATTTTGATGTCGACCTGAGTGATGTCACCGCTCTTCTCTGTGGGACGCACGTTCTTGTTGTAGCCCTTCATCAAATCCTTGAAGAGTTCCCCTTCAAGGTTGACTGCTGATGCTGTAGACAAACCACACGGGTTGGGGCAAGAAAATATGAAAGACTGGAACAAGTGAGGGGACTCATTTAAAGGGGCACGCCTTTAAATGAAGTATTATTCAGCCTGTGAAAACAGCTTTAAAAAGTTTAGGAAATGACCCTGATAATGTCATAATGATGTCAGCAGGGTTATCTTGGCTTCTGGTTTGAGACATAATATTGTTAACAAAAAGCCCTTGTAAAAAACTGGACGTGTGAGGTTTCAGGTGGGGTCGTCTGATTAAACATGGTATTGAGTTGCATTATGGGAAATGTAGGATACATTATTTTTGGAACTTGACCCATGCAAGGTACTAAAAGTCAGGATATCTCAGCTTCTACTAATTAAATTCTTTTTTTTTTATCAGTTTCTTTTGAGTCCCACTACAGTATATGGAGGTGCAGTACAAAATAGCTGGAGAACCCTGTTAAGATGGATTTTCTCTCATATAATGGTGCAGAGTAGATGACCTTTTCAAATCATGATCCTAGTTTGATTTTCAGTAGAGACACACCAACACATCAGGGCAGGAATAAAAAAGTATCATTATTTCTATGTAATTCAGTTTAGTAAAATAACATTGTTGCAATTAAGTCTAAAAATATGACTTCACGCCACACCTTGCAAATACCTAGAAACTAACTAAATTACAGGCTGATTAGCCAGCGTTCCTACCTGTGGCAGAAATCATAAACACCCTTACGAAGAGTGATATAGAGAGCAGAGGTCCAGAATCCATTAGTGTGGGTGTTTGTGCTCCGAGACAAAGCTATGATCACTAATCTGATACACAGGGACTACTTGATGGAGCTGCTGGCACTTGGCCTGTGTGTGTATGTGTAAATGTGTGTGTGTAAATGTGTGTGTTTATGTTAGCAAAAGTCAGGGCTCCGGCTGATGGGAGGGGGGGTTGAGGTTTAGAGGAATGGTTGGGGGTTGGTGGGGGAGTTGATGATTGTTAGGGTTAAATCCAAGAGAGTGTTTCCAGTACTGCATAGCCAGCTGTCACAACACATACACCGGGAATAAGACATGCACATAGTTTAGGCATTGTACTCACTACATGGCTGCCCCCCACTGTTAAGGTACACAATACACAATGTATTGTAATTCTGTTTAGTGCACCTGCCTATTGTCACTCAGGCATCCGCACGAACAAAGTAATACACCTCATAGATTCTTTGAGGGCAAATTCTGCACAGCAGTGATCTATAAAAAAGCTAGATAACAGCCATCAGAAGATGTGGTTAAATGTGCCTTCTACAATAAAATGATTACAGACAGATCAGACAATAAAGAGAAGGACAGAGCGGCAACACTGTGCGTGTCTGCAAGCCAAAATGTTAAGAGAGCCGTACAGTGGACAAGAGAACAGGTGATAAGTCTTGTCCATTTACAGCACCCCCTCTGTGATGACTGGCCAGGCTCTGTGGGGGTTGCTTGCACATTTGTGGCCTGTCATTACTTTGTGTGTGTGTGTGTGTGTGTGTGTGTGTGTGTAAGCATCACAAAAATACTTGTTCCTGCCATGATTTGGCACACTTCCCACACACACACACACACATAAATACACAAGCCAGAGGCAGGAGTTGATGTGTTGCAACAGAAGTATGTGTGTGTGTTTACTCAGCTGTTACACTCATATCCCTCTTTTAGAACTTGGACTGTGCAGAAAAATACGATAGATTAGAAGGCAGATATTAGTTGTGAAGTTACTTTGGTTTATTTGGGATCATTCAGTGGCTGAGATTTGGCAACTACAGCGAGGTGGAAAAATGTCAACACACAGCCAAGACGGGACTCAAGTAACAGTTGCCTCTACTCGCAATGCTGTGACTCATGACAAACAATAAGAGCTAAGTTCTGTGTCCAGTTCCAATCCCCCGTCCTGGAAATAAGGAGTGAAGAAAGGAAGGAGGTAGGCCTACTGGTTACCACAGCAAAGCAGCTGCTGTGTTGATGGGAAAGCTTACCACCCAAGGGTTGGAGGACTGAGGCCAATCTGGGATCACAAGAGAAACCAGTCAGCATCAAAAACCCGTCTCTCTCTCTCTCTCGAATGTTTGTGTCTCAGCAGAACTGCTGTAGAGCAACAAAATACTGCAGGATTAGCAGCATGACTGTCAGCAATTTGAATATCTCACATCAAATGTTGAATTTCCATACCATTAATAACAATTTTATTTATATCGTGTTTTTTTTGTGTTTTTTTTTACAAAAATACAAATGCTTTTCTCTATACAAATAAATACGGTAAGAATAAGGTAAGCATATGATGAATATATACAGTCTGTGTGCTTCACAAATGGTTCAACCTTTGCAAAAGACAATGTGAATAA
>JAVQJD010092047.1:0-52015 GCA_036023655.1 Nannoperca australis
TATATATATATATATATATAAAAATCACTATTTATTTGTTAATTGTATTTTCTTTTTATGTTGATTCTTTTTATTGTTCCTACACACTACACTAAAATTTCCCCTTGGGGATTAATAAAGTCTATCTATCTATCAAACATTTTTCCTGCTAAATATCAGAATATTGTTAGCATTCTGACCATGTTAGCATGCTGATGTTAGCTTGCTAACCACAATTTGCATCTCACATCATTTTTCATTAACTTGATAACTTCACATGTTCTTTCTTGGTTTCATTTTTATATTTAGTAATTTTCTCAGTTGTATTTGCTGAATTGGCATCCATTACAGTTGTAATAAAGCAATTAGCTCAGTGATGGAAAGTAACAAAAGTGGTGTGCTGATTTTGAGATACATGTACTTTACTTGATATTTCCAGTTTGTGTTTAATACCATGATGTGTTTGGCGAGTCAGCCTGAGGAATCACGTCGACAAAGTTGATTTCAAATCCGTCTTCGGGGTTCACCATAAATGCCACAAGTTTGTATTTTCTAATGGGACCAACCAGATTTTATAAAACAAATAAGCCAAGCTTCAGCCAAAATCTGAAGGTAGGCTTCCATTGTGCACATGAAAGTGGCCCAACACACACGCCACTTTGTAACGTCAGTTTCAAAGATTTCCTGTAAATCTCTTTAAGGGAATTTGTACGGGGCTTTAGCTCATCACGCCATGACGATTCTGGGGGCATGGGGGATCTTGCAGCCTTGTTTCAGTAATTATCCTAACACACAACAACTCCCTGCATAAACTGTCCTGAAGGGTCTCCGGAACGATGACACATGACAGCCGGTCAGGTGGATGCAGGCGTTGATTCATTAGCTGAATGGATTATTAGTCAAGTTAACTATTCTGAATGCCACTTATTTCCCAGGGGCTCGTTAAGAGCACAAGGAAAGGACGCCCTGGTGAGTCTGTGGCTTGTGATTAAATTAGTAATTGACTCTCTTAAGCAATAAACAGTCAACAAGTAATTAAACATGATTCAGCCCAAGGTAGCAGACAGTGAGTGCATACGTAAAATGAATAATGCATGCATGTGGTTTCTGATGCTCCTGGTTCTGATCCTGGGTGAGTATTGTTAGGGCACATCTTATTCTAATGGGCAGAAGAACAAACTTTTTTCTAACTTCATTTAGTAAAGAGACTCAGATTCAGTTCAAAGACAGATCATATTTAGTTAGATGAGGTCAACAGCTCTCTCCACCTTTAGTGTCTGTCTGGGGTTCAAAATGTAATGTAGGTTGCCAGTTTCACTTTTTGTGACATCAAATTTGCACAGACATTAATATTAGATCTCAAGGTTTACTGCACTGTTCTCAATGTAGTCTGACTGAGCTGAAGGCTTTACAGAAATCACACTTTGGCAATGTAGTGAAGAATGGAGAATTCAGTGGAAAACCCACTTCTCCCACTTTGTCAGTGGCTGGCACAACTGGTAAAACAGAGAAAATGAAGCCTTGGTTTAAATCTTTCTCCCTGACATGTTCTGTACTTTCTTTATTCAACTCTCCAGCGGCTGTCTTACTGTAAACCCACGCCTGTGTCTTTGTTCAAACTCCAATTATCCCTCATTTTCTCTTTAATCTGCTCACTTGGCACAAACTGCCTTCCTCTCGCTGACATGAATGAAGAGTACAAGCGTGTGATGCCTGATTAACTGCGAATGCTGTCAAGATTAAATCAAACTTGCTTCAAATCCAGCTTGATTTTGTGTTCTTTTGCTGACGAAAGTACTGTCTGTGTTAATGAAATCATTGCAACTCTAAAAAGACTGAAGTTAAAGACAACTGTGGTTAATGTAATAAACAAAATGCAATTAAAAACTCACAGTCAATAATAACTTGCCTAAACTAGAATGCCCTCAAAGAGCAAATACAGCAGACAAATGTATTAACTTAAAATATTAAATCATGTTTAAAAGTTTTTCATCTGCATTTGAGAATCTAAATCCTGTCTTTTCACATTAGTCAGTTTCATAGCACTACCTGTAGGTAAAATGATTACATTTGTCAGCATGGCTTGGAGTAGATTATGTCATCTAGCTTTGGCTGCAGCTGCACAGTACATCCCTGAGTTATGTTCAATAGCTTGTCAAATAGGCAAGAATTTGAGGAAACAAGTAAATTGTTTGGAATATCAAAATAACAGACAAATACATTTTCTAGTATCTTTTTAACACATTTTGGTGAAGACTGGATGACAATAGAAAAGTTTTGAAAATGTATGGAGGCTAAATATGTTGACACATGGGCCTTAAAACAAAGAAACCAGGAAAAAAGGAAATCTGCATCAAAACTGACCCACAAACCTTCTAATTAATTTAATTGCTTTTGAATCAACATGCTAACAAACAAATCTGATCTAAAAAGAGGAATTATTGACCTACATCTAATAACAATGTTGAGCTCATAATAAAGTAGTGTTACATTAAGGTTACGATGTAAAAACATTTACACGATTAGTCGGTCAATAAGTTAGTTGACAACTTGTTGATCATTTTTTCTCAAAATTCTAAGGTTCCAAATCCTCAAATGTGAATCTTTGCTAATGTTTTTGGTCTTCTATGATATTAAACCACACAACACAGTCTTTTGAATATTAAGCTTAGAGAATAATTAACCGTCATGTCGGATCAAATGTACGTTGACAGACTTACAGACGCATACAGGTGGTGTCCTCTTTGTTTTCTCCATGTGTATCAGTGCAGGTACATGGGAGTTTACATCCTTCCTAGGCTCACTGACTGAGAGAAACAGGTACCACGATGTCACGGATGTCAAGGTTCTAAGTTTGGAAATAGTTAAAACAAACATAAGCATCCAGGTTGGCCTACAGCAGCACCGGTGCTGCCACATATACTTCCTGGCTCAATCAGTCAGTGTTTGGGCCATCTCCAATCCATCAGCTAATACTACACGGGAACCCTTTTCTCTGCATCGCTGCATCCTCAGAAACACGGTTTGGTGTTAACCCATGCACCGTCTCACTCACATCCTCTTCCCAACAAGTTCCAGTGCTGCAACCAGTACATGATCCCTGGCTGGCTTCCCACCTGTGAACACTGACCGGCCAAGCTGGACCCGCTGCTGCTGGGACACCTGGACACTGCTCTAACACGGGTTTAGGTGTATAAATCCTTGTTTGTGTTCTTGCTTTAGCATACAGAAAAAAAAGCTCCTTTGGTTGTGTCTTTTGTATCTATGGTAAGCACAGAGGAGTATAATGCAAAGAGGTTTTTGGCTATGCCTTCTTCAGCACTTAGCGTCAGGGCTGAGTCTTTTTAACTAGCCACACACCACCTCTTCATCTTCATCACACAGCCTCTAAATGACTTGAAAAAAGGGGAAAGTAGGACAAGATGAAGTGATAAAACCATCTCTCCATTTGAAGGTCACGCTGTACAAGATGTTGTTTTTATCTCTTTAAAAAGAGGTATCAGAAGCACAATTTTAGGTTTTTAACAAAGGCTTAACATCTGTTGCTACAGACGTAATCCCCTTCAGACATGATGAGATGTACAACTGAACAGCTTCTTAACAGCTTGGTCCCTGGAGTAGCAAAAGGTATATAATATTATAATATATAATATAAAAGTTATCAACAATACCCCTGTTAATGAAGGAATTAACATTAACACTCAATAACTATAGCCTGAGTTTGACACAAAAACTTAAAAGAGCACCCTGGTAGATTTTGGTGCACAAACTCTTCTGGTGCACAAACTCTTCTGGTGCTTACTTTTTGTCTTTGGCTGAGCACGTTTTGCTCTTCTTGCTTTAGCACAAGTGATTCATGAAACACTTGAACGCACTCAAGTGTTTGATCTGATTGTTTCTACAATGCTCTTTTAAGTCCTTGTGCAACCTCTGCTGTGTGTGAGCTCCCAATCTAGCAAAGGCCACCAGCATGTTTACAATGAGCTGCTGATGCACTGTGGCTGACCTGCAGGCAATTTCCACTGCCTAAATATCTGCTAAATGAAGTGAGGCTGAACCTCAGCCTGCAGCAGATAAGACTCTCTGGCAATGTGTAGAATATTAACACAAGTAAACTAAAACTGGGGTAATTTTCTACAACAGTTAACTTAAAAAAATGTAACTGCTGATATTCTCTGAAGTTAAACTAAACCAAAAGTCCATATGTGGACACCTGCTCAACCCACAGTACATCCATTAACTACAATAATTCCTGCTTCTACTTTTGATGTAATCTTCAAGTTGAATGTCATCCCTTTCCTTTAAAGCATTCTTTCATTCACAAGCACTATAATTTGTGCATGTCTGTAGAAGAAAGCATTATCAGACTGCTGCTGTATTTTCATAAAAGTAGAGATGCTTAATAAAACCTGACCAGCAAGCTAAATCAGGTTTCAAGCAGATTTTTCAGCTGCTGTGGTATTACTCCTCCACTGTCCAAGCTGCTGTTTTCATTTTAGAGGCTGAGGGGGGGGGGGGGACACTTTAGTCAACATTAGGAGCACGTAGGACGGACGTCAGGGGGAAATTGCACCTTGCCAAGCTACTGCACATTTGATCCAGCATGGCTTGCTGTTCTCCAGTTCTTTCTGCAGGAGTTGTCAGGCACTTTCTGCCAACTAATTCTCTGTATTCTTTCCAACTACCGCTTATAAAAGTCCTTTAGTCACTCTCCAAACCTCCCATGAAATGACACCTGCAAGGCCACGCACTTCTGGAAATCTGTTCCAACTCTCGGTTCGTTTAAGTTGAGGCTTAAAACTCTTGAGTTTGCTTCTGCATTTTATTAGACTGAATTTGTGGCTCTTTATTCAAATCACTTTCAGTCACTTTTTCTTTTTCTGTTTATTCTTAGTTATTTTATTATTTATAGAACTACTGGATGGATTACCATGGAATTTGTCTCACACTGAATTCATCCTTCTCTCTTAGAATGAATTTAACTTTGGTGATCCCCGAACTTTTCTCCTTTCTCCACCATGAAGTTGACATTTGTGGTTTTGACCCACAAATCTAAACACATTCCCATCATCCTCAGCTGTACTTTGTGTTCAGTGCAATTTGGCAAATGTTAGCATTCTAACACGCTACACTAAGATGTTGAACATTTTACCTGCTACACATAAGCATGATAACATTATCATTGTGAGCCTGTTAGCATTTAGCTGCAAGCACCACTGTGCCTAGCATAGCTGTAAAACATGTAAACACGTTAAATATACTTGGTTAACACATAGTAGGCCTATTGTCATTGTAAACATGTTAGCATGATAATGTTAGCATTTGGGTCAAAGGGGCAAGGTGCCTGAGTAGCCTGACAGAGCTCCAGGCTTGTAATCATTTTATATTGCCTTGTGTTTCTTTCACATCATTCATGTCTTATGTCAAGCAGTTGGAATCGACTTCTTGTTGAAAGGTGCAATTTAAACACGTTCCTTGCTTAGCCTTGCCACAACAAGACGCCACCACTGCAAAACAACTGTTTAATTTAATTGTTTCACATTAAAAACACACACGGTATGCTGCATCACAAAATGAGAAAACTCTGTCCTGCGATAACAATTGAAGCCAAAATAGAGAGAAGAAACAGCCAGTGTCGTTGCCACCAAGAGAAGCGAGACGTTCGTCTCACACTCCTGCAGGTCTGCCGGGGACTGTATGTTCGTCTGAAGCCACAACATGAGATAGTACACAGAGACAGCTGGTTGAGCCACAGATGGGAAATCATAATTCAAACTGTCTCACAAAGCACTTGAATTCATTCCTACCTGTAATGTACATTGCCATGATGACAGAGACCATGCTAGGATGATCATGAACTAGAAATAGAAAACTCAGATACACTAAATCTTCTGAATGGTCTCACACAAGCTTTTGGTGTGAAGCCATATATATATGTTAGCTGTTGTTTCTGAGGACACTGAAGGTTCAGCTGAACCTGTATTGGAAAGGATGCCTGGTGCTCATCACAGCATGACATTCAACTACCCCAAAATGCTACTGCCTGTTACATCACATTCTCACCTACTGAGAGCTGCAGATTGAGTAAAAATGTGACAAATACATCACGTCTGGACCTGGAGTTGATGTTTTACCAAAGTTCTTTTTAAATTAGATCTGCTTCAGGCATGTCTGCGTGGTACCCGTTTTTATGAGAAAATAACCCAGATATGTACACCATAACACAGCAGACCCTGTATCCTAAGAAAACACACAAAAAACCCCCATCCTGGATGAACCCTCTTTATGGTGCTTTTGTAATCATTTTTATACTTGTGAAAAATGATCCCATCCTTGATAAAGTGGTGATAGTTGTCTGAAACATCAACCTGACATTATCTTAATGAAACAATACTTTAACAACACCCAGGGCATATTCATTTGCTGCAGCGCTTTGTAAATGGCTTGCTGTCTGGCAGGCAAATAAATTCAGATTCTACCTCACTTACTGGGTGCCATGGTGAGGTGCAGCAGCTAGAAGCCAGTCATTTAGTCACATAAATTAACAGCAAGAGTATGACATCCCTTTAAAGATGTCTGTGGAGAACAGCTTAGCACCTCGGGAGTCATGTAGCAAACATGCCTTTTAGTAAACTGATTAATCTGAAACTGACAGGTGAAAAAAATATGCAAAATGTTCTGATTTCACTGCTTTCATTAAACAAAGCAAATGTTGGGTGTTTTTTTAACCCTCAGTAATTCTCATACATTACCAACCACCTCCCCTTTAGGATATCTAACTAAGAAATGATGAATTGCTCATTACAATGGATTTTTAAAGGACTGGTCACATCTGAACTCTGATTTTAAACAACCATAGGTTCCATCTGTACATTCGATGTTCGACCTCTCACCTGGGCCCTCGTCACAGGCCTGTTCTGCAGTTTAAGAGACAAATGGCACACATGTACAGTAAAGCAACACTGCAGTCCAGCGTATGCATCAGCAAAGAGAGCAAGATAGATTGAGGCATGCAGTTTGGACAGTTCAAGACCAATTTTGTACAGTTCATTTGGCAGTGACCGACATATGAATGTGTTTGTTACATAGATACGCTGCACAGGGACGAGCTCCCTTTATGGGTAGTAGCCCCACAGTCTCTGATTTTCTGTGTATGTGGAGACACAGACCCAACTGCAGGTCTGGTCACAGTGGAGGCCACCCCCCCACTACAGTACAATGCAGGGTGACAGAGAGGGCCGATAAGTCCAGCCGACAGCACCTTAATCCCCATTAGTGCCTCAGACAGGGCGGTGTGACAGAGTCCAGCACTGTCCCAGACCAACCCCTGTTCTTGTCTTCGTCTCCTTCCCTCCACTGTTAAGGTCCTGCAGGATTCCCCGAACAGAGGATGTAGCACCACCCCGTGGAGGCAGCCTCTGGACGTGTGTGGCTCTGAGAGGAAAGGGGGAGGGCCTCAGCAGGCAATCTCCTCCAGGGTGCCCAGCGTTGTCTGCAGGGGGACTGTCACAGTGTGGCTGATGGACTCGGAGTGGTTTGCCACCGGGTCACAGGAACTCTGGGAAAAAAGAAAAGATGGAAAGTCTTAGTGCTGGGTCAGATTAGAGAGTGGAAAAGGAAAATTTGAGCTTCTTTGTGAAATCAGTGTTTCTGGTGACTACTTGTGGAGCTGATTGCTCCTTTGGCTGGAGATCTAGCCACTAGCATGCTAACTAGCCGGTAACATGCTAGCACTACCCAGTCACAGTAGCTTGGTCATTAACAGGACAATCTCAATGGTTCAAAAAAGCAGGGTCCTTATTCATCAGATTGCTGCCACCGAACTGGCAGCCGCTTCATTTTATGCTTCACCATCAGTGGCTTATTCACTGATGCTTGGCTACCAGCTGACTAGTAATGTCCAGTATTCTTTCAGGCGTGCACAGTGACCATTGTAACCTGACACCTCACTGACTGCTCTGCAGATACCATCATGCGAACGCCGTTTGCTGCTGCAGCTCCCTCCACCACAGCAGCCTTCTCCTTATCCTGCAGCTTTTGCTACTGTTGATTTAACTAAGATTTGATGTTCATGCATGTGTTTGTTTAGGGGGGGATTAGTCATTCCCGGCAAAGTCCTTGTTGCTAAGTTTGGATTCTTTGAGAGCTCCTTCAAAGAGCAGAGCTTTTCCTGCCAAATTGGCATGCTACCGTCAGTCTGAACACAGTCTTAGATTTGCTAGGGTGCACTTTCTACATGCTTGTGCAGAGGGGGTAGGGATGGGGCAAGGTTTGATATGCATGATCGGAGTGAGTAAAATTTCACGGAATCTACACGCTCCACTTACACAGAGCACTCTCTGAAGAAGATCGGCAAGTGAAGGGTTAAAGGCCACTCTTACCACATCCTCTCCATGACTCTCCTCCTCATCTTCTCTGCTCAGTAAATCCAGTAGTCTGTCTTTCACCACCTGCAGATCAGACACAAACAAAGTCAGAGAGACAGCATTCGTTCTGTTACAAAAGACCTCCATAAGCTATTCTTGTTATTACTGACTGTACAGGATCAGACGTCAAAGTAGTAATCAGGTGACAAACGACACCTTCACAATGGATTCAGCATGAAACCTGTTAAAAGTTGCTTTAGAACTGCGTATGTCAGCCACATGAGGGCTTCGTATCCTCATTACTCAATTTTGGGCATTGAAATAAAATAAAACATCTCTTGAAAATTACTTTTCCCGTGTATTTCCAGGACCCTACGGGAGGTGCAGACTGTTATGTGCTTATCAGAACACTGTGCAGCTGAAAGCAGAATGAGAAGCTCTAAACAGGGGCACACAGTAGAACAAAGGTAATGGAAAAGTACCATCCCGCAATCCTTCATCTCAGTCAGCTCTGACTTAAATCTAGCTCTTATCTCCTTTTTGTATCAGTGACATTGTTCCCGCTGTCAGCTTTCATGGTCAATGCTCTTGCTCTTCACTGAAAAACCCCAAACAAAAAGCTATCAAAGTTTATCGCACCAACAAAAACTGTGAGAGCCTATAGAGGAGTGATGTGTGGGTGTAATTAGATGTTTCGGCGGGTGTGTGAGGACAGAAGTGGGAAAACAGCAACTTGACACTGACCTCATAGGCATAGTCAAACAGCTCTAGGATGGTGAGGATGCTGGCTCCAATGAACAGACCCATCTGACCACCGATATCACCTGTGAACGTCACACAGACCGAAATAACAGAAGAAAATAGGTTCAGTTATATGTATAGTCTATACCCAACTGCTTGCCTATACTTTGTCTGTTTACCTCTTGATTGGACATTTCACTGAAGGAGAGAGAGATTTCTTACTAAAATACATTTGAAAACAACAAAACCTCAATCCTGCCTGAGCCCCTGAGCAACAAAACAAACAAACAGACCCTAAACTTCATACTTTGTTTGTTTCAAACACCTGTCAAGTTTGAGCCAGGTGGTAATAATGCTTTGTCTCGATTCAGATCCCATCCCATTTGGCTGTTTTTACTCGTCTCAGTTTAATTGGTCAACAAGTGACAGCAACACACTCAAGCTAAACGAGCGACTCCAATGATCTCTTTATGTTCACTTGAAGCTTGTGTAGAGGCTAATTTGTGCTCTTTTCATTTCTTGATTTGCTACCACTAAAATCACATTAACATTTCACACTGCCGAAATTTTGTTGTCACATACTGTAACGGCACCATCAGCAGGTTTGCAGCACCATCCAATCAGGCATCTTTGAATGATCTCAACTCTGCTGCCATGAGTCAGAGTGGACCATTTCATCACAAAGTTTAAAAGCAGCACGGCTGTGATTAGTCTGAATCCAGGTTTGGAAAATAAGATTAACAATGATTAAAACCTACCCAGCAAGCCTGCCACCTCGTAAGCTTTCTTTTGCTCGATGGTCTCGTAGTTCAGAGCCTCGAAGAACACGTCCAACACCAAGATGTTGTCCCTGCAAAAGGGAGAAAATAGGGCATTTGTCTTAATGAATCCCACATCCGGTGATCACTTGGCAAGCAACACAATCAGCAACAGTCCATTCGTTTCCTACAGAGCTGAGCAACCAGGGAAACACAACCAGTGTGGGAGGAGAACATGCTCGTTGCATAGCCAGACAGAGATGACGGCTCTTTAAAAGCTTCATTTTTAAGCGCTCTACATCGATCCTCTCTGTGGTGAGATTGCATGTGTTTCTATTTTAATGTGTGTTTTCTCTGGATGCTCAGCGTTCCTCCACATCAAGTAAATTGTAAAATGTGCGTTGGTGTAAATGTGAATATTTATCTGCCTGCTTTAGTGTGTTGACAATGAATATGGTTAAAAAAAGAAAAGCCTAAAAATGATCAGCTACGCTCATTAGGCCTCATTCAAGAATGTTTCCTAATTTATTTCTCTCTTAAATATCTTAACACAATAAGAAAACAATACATCAATACAATACATACCTGATTCATTAAATGTGATTTGTTCTTAACCTCATTAAGAATTGGTGCTAATTGCTTACTTCTACCTACAATCATTTAGGAATAATTGAAACTGATTAATCCCCAAAACATATTAATGACGTTTAAATCTGTGCATGTGAATGTTCCAGGAATGTTTAAAGAAAATGGATTTTAAGTTAGTTATTCTATTCTTTTAGCACTTAGGGGATTTTACTTATCATCCTAACATTATGAGCAGTAGAAGAACTGTAACTGCGTCTCTAAATATATTTATTTGTAGTCAGAACGGAGCGAACAACATGACAAGAAGCTCTGCATACTTACGTGATGTACTTCTCCGACCTGTTGAACTTCTTCTGCAGGTAGCGGGCCGAGGTCTTGCTGGGGATTTTGACCATGGACAGCTCTTTGTTGTAGCGGGTCGTGTTGCACGGCGTCCTGCACATGCAGTTGTTGCTCTCCACCGCTGACAGTTTAGCTTCACGCCGGAGGGGTGATGGAGAGGGGGAGGAGTGTAAAGTTAAGGGGGGTAAAATGGAAGGAGATGTGGGAGGATGGGTTGAGGATGATGAACACAAGGGGAAAATGCTCTTTTAGAAGGGAGACTTTTGCCCGACATAGTTTCAGACTTACTGAGGCATCCAGTTCGAAGTCAGTTTGTACTTTGCCACTGCTCTGAGTATGAAGTCCCTGATGGTGGTCATGAATATTCTGCTGACAATATGACTAAGGTCTTCAACCCTGCGACAAGTCACATCCAGCTGTCTTCCCTTTTATTTGGAGAACTTCTGGCCAGACTGAGCTGGCGTAATAATAAAATGCAATAAAAAGGCCATGAGGAGAATCACCTGCACAAACCAGACAGTTCCTATATATTCTAATACCTTATGAAGAAATGAACTCACTGCTGAAACTGCAGAAACACCATGAGTTACTATATTTTAAAATACTACAGTGCTGTCATGAATTAGATAAAAGGATTAGAAACATGTTAAGGTCAATAAAAGCTCTTGAATGCATTTTATTAAAAATAAGTCTATTTTGCCCATTGATAAGAAATTATGCAATTTAGACAATACATTGATTTTTATTCATTTATTCATTACTTTTTGAAGTTTTGTCAAGCAAAGATGCCAAATGATGACTGGTTCCAGCTTCTCAAATATGAAGATTTGCTGCTTTTCTCAGTTTAGTTAGATTGGTGTTTTCTGACAAAACAAGCAATCTAAAGACATCGCCTTAGAATCTGGGAGCAGTGTAGCAGGCATTATTCTGAGATTTTAATAAACTAAATGACCAATGTATTAAAAAAATTATTAAAACATTATTGATCATTGTAGCCCTGAAATAAATATTTATTAGGGTTTAATTTCAAAGAGTTATATCATTATAAATTCATTTTTTATAATGTTCTTTTTCCTCTTTTTCTCTCTTTTTTCTCTCAACAAACTGTGGCAAACTAAAATCGTACTAATCTAAAATGACATAATTTTACGTTGCGACAATAGTTCAGATAACCTGCACAGCTAATTACTTTTAATTAGCACATGAAAGCTTTTTCCCAGCTTACTTTGCCCAAACTAAAGTACAGACCTGAAGCTTCTGTAGCCTCGTGCTCAGAGCGTCCGGCTTGTATATCTTAATTTGACTGAAAACAGAGGTCACACATACCTTCCTGCTCACACATGACCCCCCCATTCATACGGGGCCATGCGGACGTTAACTCCATTAAATCCCTAACGACAGTATAAGTCAACGTCATTGTCAAAGTCACAGAGGAGAGAATGTTAAGCACCAAACACAAACACGCCCTCGAGCAGCATCCGAGGAACAGCCATCACCCTGACAGAGACAAAGTCCTGATGCAGAAATGCCAGGCTCTATTCACGGCTCTGCTTTGGCAGTTTGACTCAGAGAAAAAAAAAAACTAAAACGCACTGGATGATTTCGTGTTAAGCCCACAGCCTCCTACATAACACCAACTCTCTCGCAGTGATGGTAATGTTAAGCGACACAAGCATTTCAAATATAGCTCCATCAAAAGCTTCTCCGGCGCTGAGGCTGCTCACACTCCTCACAAATCACTCTCTTAAGCTGAAGTCTGAATTTCTGAAGTTGCAAAGTTTCAATACATCTCATTTATTTTCACCACAGATTACAGAGTCCTCTCTCACAACCAAAAACTTCTCTCTTTGCACTCAAAAGTCTTCTTTGGCTTTAAAATCTCTGAATGGAAAGGGAAGGGAGAAGTTAATGTTATCAGGCTTATTTCTGACTGAGCTCTGTGGCAGACCCTGCAGATCGCAGAGCCCAGAGCTGTCCCCCACGGTGCACTAATACCGGCGATGCCACACAGGCACGTAATTGCATGAGGAAATTCAATATGGCTTCTCAGTGGTCTCTTATTTTTATTCAAATGAGACGTTATTGGATACACGGGAGCAAGGCCTCTTGCATTCAAATGATTGATTTCTTTCTCTAAGCCTCTCACCTTTGTCCACCGCCCTCACTCTTTTCCTTTCTCACACATTTAAATCTAAAAGACCAAATTACCATAATACATTTCTTCCTGACAACTTTTGTATTCTCCCAAATGTTAATGCATAACTAGCTGTACCGAATACCAACCGATAAAAAGTAGAAATCAACATATTTTTGACAGGAAGACAACTGATACAACCACCTATTAAAGACAGTTTTGGCAGGTTGAGCCTTCTGTTTAGCAGCCGTAACGAAAATCTGAAATAATTGTGTTTTCTGTCTGGGTGTGTAATTATGAGCCCTCTCTGTTTCCTCAAAAGCAAACGGCTAGATAAGCAAGTTGTTCAAAGAAAACAGATGCAGCTTTCTCCCCTTAAAAAAAGACTTTCAGTGCTGTTCCAAAACTTGAGTGACACAGTTATACAGAGAGAAAAATCCAATCAAACTTTGCTGCGTGAAATCTTCTATGGTGGGTATAGCAAATTGGCACAGAGTTTAAAATGAGAATTCATTTGCATTCAGTGATCCAAGCTGAGTGAGTGAGTGAGTGAGTGTGTGTGTGTGTGTGTGTGTGTGTTTGTGTGTGTGTGTTGGGATTGTGAAAGCCTTACTATTCCAAAAATGAAGCCAATTACAGAGAATAGAGAGGAAAAAGAGCTGTCTGGAATAAGCACCAAAGCCATCTATACACTCCTGCTGCATCATACAGTGTAACATGTGGTTTCGAGTGCACGCTAATGACACATTGGCGAGTTACACTGAGTGCTCTTAGGGTGTCGAAGCCTGCGGCCTTGATGCTGATTGCCTGAAAGTTTTGTTGCCCATGGCTATGTTTTTTTCTACCTTTCTGGCTTTCCAGAAAATGACTTTCCTCAGATTGGAGCAGAGAGACTGTGGGAGGATAGAAAGTTTGTCTGATGTTGCTGTTATTCCCACTGGCCAACAGTGCAGGTTGATACATTACTCAGTATGCTTTTAAATCAACTTATTATTTATGTTTTTGCTGAAATAGGGGTTTATATTTATCACTAATATGGCTAACTCAATCATATCAAGTATGCTATAATTTCTTAATTACTATGCAAGAAGGTGCTAAATGGGTATAGCACTTAAAGGGCAGACCCCCCCATACACACATTTTCTCACTTATTTCGTGAAATCCAGCCTCACAGACAATTTTGGTTTAATTTGCGAAGGTTTGAAGGTGTTCTGTGTTTTAAGAGTTCTGCCTCCAGCCCAGTACAATGTTGAATGGCATTTATTTTGAAGCAGAGGTCTTCACAAGTCTGATATTTCTTGCTTTGAAATGGATCTGTGAAAAACCTACCAAGACCCCATGTGCATCAATACATTTTCAGAAAATAAGGTGAACACAGGACAGTCAGACTCAGTCCGAAAATACCTGAAGATATCAAAGCTGGACTTCTATAAGATGCAGGAGGTTAAGAGGAGCTGTAGAGCATCAGGTTTTATTCACAGAAAACACACAATGAATGTGTCGTACACGATAAGGCCGTCTCATGCTTTAATTATATTCCCCATAGTAAGAGAGACACACATACTTACAGAACTGGAGATAACTTTGATTTAACATTATTTCGCATCGTCTTATTACCAAATAGAAGACCACTGCTGTGCAGTCGGCATGTTTACGTTGAATGATTCATGCTGAGCGGTGATCGCGTTGAACAGTAGGTCAGCAGTGTGGCGGCCTTGTTAGGTGTGCATTATTGAAAAGGAGAAGACTACTGAGATTCTTTCTTCACTCTTAACAATCTCCACCGGCATCAGAAACAAGAAAAGCTGCCTAATCACTGTTCTTGTAGGATCTCTGCAGCCCTGGTGTGTAGTTACATGACGATGAGCATGTCAGCAACGGCGCCAATAATGCAGAATTATAAATTTTATACCTTTACACAGGATGAGAAAAGCTCTCTTCACGATCCTTGCTGTTTTAGAAGCCTAACTTTTAAGCACTTTCCAAGGAATTTAATTAAGATAAAATCACAAAGAAAGCATCTCATCTAACTTTAATGAGTCTTTCTCTCTCTCAAGAGTGCGTCTACGGCAAAAGGTAAAAATTTTACTTTGAGACAGTAGGTCAGTTACATAAAAAGTCAAAACATAGAAAATCAGATCAATATCTTAAAACAGCTGGAGGAGCCAACGTTTAATAAAACTGACAAAGTTCATCTAAAATCTTGAACTTGAAGGGGGACGTAAAAGCAGCCCCAGAGCTCTTACCTTATAATTCAACTCAATGCAGGAAATATGAGCCATTATCTATCTGACTATCCAACCATTAAATTGAACTCTAGCACTGCAGTCTCTGTCTGCTGTGATGCTGGGTACAACCTTGCTGAGCTCTTCACACGCAAGCGGATGTAATGTGAATAATCCTGTTCTCCCGTTGAATCAAAAAGTTAAGCAGTGACACATTCGCTTTCAACCATATATCAATACACTGCACGTGTTGTGGCCTAATTAGCAGATCTGTTCACGGACTCTCCATGAGTTGTTCCTTGACTGTTTTCTTTAAATGAGATGCAATGTCAGGCGGCTGTCATTCGTTACTGAAGTATATATTTTTTCCTACTACAGTGCTTTGGCATGCGTGATGATGTACTGATGCTGCTCTTCAGTTGAGCTGTCTCAAGCTTTAAAATTCTCTCTGGTGTTGCTCTACTTTAAAGCAGGTTTAGCGTTAAAGCTCTGTATCAACAGGCAAAAAGTTAATCCTAATCCATGCCAAGGTAAATGATGATAACCAGAAAGTACAGTATGTGTGCGGCATCTCGACTCGTGCTCATGAGAGCTGTGTGTTTATGCAGACTTACCAAGGGCAGGCTCAGCGCAGTCTTTGTACTGCTCGGGCGTGCAGTAAGAAGCATCACCTAGAAACAGTTCGAATGAAACACATTAGTGGAGGAATTCAGTCAATGGCGGAGATACAACCTTGTGTTTGGGTTAAACTTGGGAGAGTTTAAACAGTTGAATGAATCAAGAAACAATATGTGGGGCATAGCACCGTTTTCCTGTCAGACACGTAATGCCAACACCTAACCCAGAATTGACTTGTCATATCAGTATGAGGTTTAATCAAACATAAAATACAGCAGCCTGGCTGAAAACTGTTGAGGAGCACAAGGTCAGTGTGGCGGTGCTTACCCGGCATGTGCACCATCCTGCAATTGCAGTTCTCGACAATGTAGCGAGTTTCACAGTCAATCCTGCAGGCAGTTACACTGTAGACCTGGAAAAAGCCAGACTCCAGAGCCTTCGACTCACACTCTCCCCACGGGGGAGGCAGGTAGGTCAGCTACAGGTGAGAAAAGAGGGATGGAGTTAGTTTCTCTCGAACGCACAGGCCAGGGTTTATGCAGTGTTCACCGAATGAAACGTAAGGCTTTTTAAGACCTTTGTAAAACCACTTAGAATCCAATTTAACACCCTTTTCACGGTCAGACTTGACCAAACAAATATGTATTACAATTATTTATTACATTCATGAATTTATTGACATTTCTATCACTTTTCTTTCAATACTTCCCATATAGATGTATAAGAGCCTGCAACCACATACACATTAAGTTAGAACAAGTACTTTTTAATATCTGAATTCAATACTGTTTAGACTTTTCAAGACTTGCAGATATCATGCACATACACATAGTACAGAAGAAATCCATGTATGAAGTCCAAAATGTGGACAGACCCTGACAGCAGATCTCCAGACTGCGTTTTTCAGTCCTTGAATCCCAGCCAGTACAGAGAAGCAGAAGAGCCTCACAACAAACCAGGCGGTGCGGAAAACAATTCAACAGATAGCCAACAGACTCTGTCGGAGAAATCCCACAACACCCAGCGATGGGAGCACAAAAACTCCAAATGCTCTCCTCCTGCTCCCGTGGCTCTGAACACTGGGACAGCAGACGAGAACTGTGGGACACCGGGCCGAGCGGTGTGGAGGCCCATCTGCTCCACAACACAGGCAGCGCGCTCTAGCCGTGCACTCGGAATCCATCACCCACCACCCTCTGTTCCCCAGCTCCCTTCATTGTCATCACAATGCATCCCAAGTGAGGCAGCTTCCTCTGCCAAAAGAACAACATTTTGGGGGGATGAGGCAAAACACAACATCCTGCCAGGTGAAATTTGGCCACAGTTTGCTTGTTAGTCCTGACAGAATTTTAAACCCTGCCTCTCCTTTCAGGCAGTGTTGTGTCTCTGCTTTTAGGGAGTTTGACGCTTTGGGGTCTGCAGATACAGTCACTTCACCAAGTCTTAGGACAATAAATTTAAACAAAATCCAAACAGCAATCTAGCATACTGAATATTTCAACGTCCAAAAGCCTCTGGCCATTTCTGGGCATGGCAATAATGTCTCCTGTGATAATTAAACATGCCCTCCCCGACGCCAGCAGCAAGCACAAGCAATGAATACCGACATCTAGATGTTATTAATTTTATTAAGGGACTTAAGAAAGGTGCTTCTCAGCAATCCTTAACCTTTAAAATCACCTTCACACCTCGGCTAATCTTCATTTCTGGCCCAATTAGAGTTAGTTGTGGCTGATGAGATCTGATTATTTCTCTGTAATCAGATAATCCGAGGTGCTCAGTATCCCTTTTCACTGTGTTGGAACCTGCTGACCTGATTATGGTCTATCTAATAAGAACTGAGGCCTGTGGCCCACTCAACGGGTTATTAATCAATGTTCCATTCCCCTGCTATACTCAAGCAATGCTTTAATTAGGCTTTAACATTTGGTCAGCAAGGGACATTGTTAAAAAAGTTGGATTTGAGAACAGGTGATCGTATTAGCGCTGGCTGGGTGGTTTGAGCTGGATGTCAACATCAAATCCGTGTACGGAAGGAAGTGACTAATTTCCCCCTTTTTTGCCTCTTTCTTTTGGCAGCAGAGAGCAAAACTGATATTAAAAGACCTTGAGCTTGAATCAAGAAGCAGCAAATGAATAATGGTATAATGGAGACTTTCGTTTTTTTCCTTGAAAAGAATGCCTTTCTAAAGCTAAAAGGGACCACCTCGCCCTTTTAGCTTTAGTCAAAAGCCCATTTCTGTGTCTGAAGAGCTTAAATTTAAAATTGCCTGCCTGCATGTGAGGATCCATCCAACCTTTATTATAGGCTGTGTACTTTGTGCCTTTAGCTCACTTGATTGAGTGGCTTTGATCTAGGCCTAACATTATTAGCCAAAATTAGTTCATTTAAACCCTTTGTCAAAGTCATTTTCACAGGCAGACTGATTGGTATCCATTATAAAGACCCACTTCATCACCAGGGTTTTTTAAAACACGCTCCACAAGGCTCCATCCCAAATCTTCACCCTAGAAACTCTACCCAATCATCATTAGGGGGACGGTTTTTGAATGTGCCCTTTGGGTTTCCACAAAGGAAGCTTGAAGAGACAGGTGGGAACGTCTCACAGCAGGAGGGTTTTTTCCCCTAGACCTCTGATACAAAGTGCAGTTCTGCATTAATTAGTTGGAGCTAAATTTGCTGTTTGCCACTGAGCGGGCTTGTGGAGAGGGGCAGTGTTTTTGCAGCAGGCAGGCTGAGCAGGGCCTGTCTTCGCCCTGCCAGTCACAGAACTGGGCTGACAGATGAGCAGAGACAGAAACCCTGGAGGCTCATTACCCAGGAGGCCTAACCATCTTTGGATAGAGCTCCTCTTCCCCTTCCTGCCTACCGCTGAGGTGACTCTCTGTATCGCAGCACCACGCTGAGCTGTGATGTAGTGAGACGAGGCGTCAACTGAATTTTGCTCAAGGAAAATTAAATTAAAACTGAAGTCTTTTATCATCTGCAGTTTCCTTCACTCTCATTTAGTACATTTGCATGCGCTGAGAAACAATAAACCTGGCAACCGTAAATTCCTAATCTGTAAAGAATTTGATTTTTATTTCAAATACATTAGCGATAATTGGCAAACACAAAAAGTATCTGAATTTTACAAATAGTTAAAGACTTTGAGGCTCCTTTGTGTTTGTTTAGTTGAACTTCAGAGGGAATTATTTTAAATACATGTAGTAATTGGTCCTTTTCTCCTCCCACCCTGCTGCCACAGCAACACTTTCTGGAGCCTGGTCTGAAGCCTTTCTCATGGACAAGTCAATTAGAAACCTGGTTTATTCCTTTACATTTTGTTTAAGAAATCAGATTACTGGGAGAAAGCCTACTGGACCCCGATTACTTTAAGTGGCTATAATCTATACTTTTATATTACCAACAGATCCCATGATTTATCTGTATGAGATAGGGGTCGTTCATAAAGTTGAACCCACAAAGAATCACCTGACTCTGCAGTTCCTGTCCTCTCTACAGAGCTTTATAGTGACTTTCAGCAGTACGCTAGCAGTTAGCTAGCTGGCGGAGCATTTAGCGGCTCAAGAGCGAAGGGGCCACACACGCAACTCCAAATGAATGCAAATGTTTCTTCGTATCTGCTGTATGAGTAAATTGGCAACCGTTTGCTAATGCGTTGCCTGTATGAATCAAAAAAGTGTTATTGTGTCAGTGCTGTTTTCACAGCTAGTTTCTGCTGCTTTCAAGTGGCCAAAACATCCATTATTGCAGGTTTAAGTGCGTGTAAACACGCACTGACAGCCGGCGGTTGCTAAAGGAAAAGAACATACATTGATATGCTGCAGACAGAGCCCATTTTAAAAATGAGAGGGCAATGAATTTATCTTGACAGAAATCTGTCTGCTCAACTGTTACAGTATATTTTCAAAAGCTTCACTCGGAGGCAGGAAAAGAGAAACAGACAAAGAAAAATACAGACAAATACATTGAAAATGAAAGACAGAACTAACAACCTTGGTAAAATAGATTCCTAACTGACACGGCTGAGAGGAGTCACAATATAAAGACATTCAGCTTGGCAGTGTAGAAACACCCTCGCTGAAACCGTGTTCAACTCAAGCCAACAGGATGGAAAAGAGAAGACATGAAAGATGATGCATATATCTGTGTGACCTGCAGTCTTTAATTTTGGCCTTGTGTCATGGAACAAAGCTTCAGTATGACTGAGTGGAGCTGAGGTCCAGTGAAGCCCCTCACTACCAGCAAGGTCAGAGCCAGTGACAGAGGGGGGAGTTATCGTTTGTCATAAATCACCACAGAGGCCAACGGAGGGTCCAGAGGGTTCACATAAAGCCACAAACCCATCCACTTACACACATGCATGCACACAATCCCATCATGCCTGTTAATGGCAAGTTGTTTATCACTAAAGGTGAACACGAGGCTTAGAAGTGAAAAACAGCACAAAGAAGATTTTTAAAAAGCTATTAACTGTATCAGTGGACGTCAGGGATACCTACCCTCTGCTCCTGTGTGGCTACAAAAGTCTGGAAGCCGGGGGCCACGCCGAAGCCCAGCTCGTGAACGAACGGGGGCTCCGCCTGGCTGTGGATCTGCACCCGCACGCCTGCCTCGAACGCTGTATCCTCTGGAAAGTAAGACAAATGCAAAGACCCACCCTGTGAGCACATTTATTCAGTCAATAAACAAACTGGAATGTGCAAAAACAGGAAAAACAAACTTAAATGTCTTTGGCTTTTTGACTGGTTCAGATAAACTGTTCGGGGAATAGAGGAGGAAAATAAAGCTGTTTACACTGAACAGATGCTGCAGCAGAGAAGCAAGCGCTGAATTTCCTGTTTGAAAAAGCCTTTCAGTGAATGAATTTGGAGCTTTCGACCAAAAACAGTGGGCTTTTAAGATTGTTTTTTACTATAATACACACTCTCAGAGACGTGCCGTCCCATTTGTCTTGACATCAAACACAGGTTGTGAAGAAGGCTCAGTGCTGACTCCATAGATGAAAGGACCTTTATCCTGCCATTCAGAGCACTCGTGTGCACACACACACTCATGGGCAAGGGCAAAGAGAGCCATAACATTTATGGGAAAAGAGAGCGGTCTTTGTAGGAATCGATAAAGTTCTCTCTCCATGTGCTCACAATCAGCGGTGTGCTCCCGGACATTCAATCAAGGCTTACCCCTGCCAGCCCATCAGCCGGACACCTTGAGGTGCTCTGCAACCAAGACATGGGAGCCTTTCAGCAGATAGACAGAAAACACACACACACACACACACACACACACACAGCAGTACTATGATACATGCATCAATCAACATCTGCAGGGACTGATATTGCGACAGCTTGGATGCATTCACACTAATGAATAGATGTGTGTGTGCTGTGGGTTTGAGACACCACAGTTTTCAAAGAGTACAGTAAGTGTCTGTGTGTGTAAAGGAGCATGAAAGAAACATTGGCTGTATGAGAGAGATAATCAGAGCCTGTTGTTGTGTATCAGAAATAAAGAAGCGAGTGCAGAAATGTGGACACCATCTCTGAGCGTGCGCACATCTGGATGTGCAAGTGTGAAAAATGATGACAGATTGTTGACTCTGTGTTCATGTGTGTGCGGAGAGATCAATCACTTTGGTGTCCTATGCTGTACACCGTCCTTTCTGTCCTGATGAGTTTTATGCCCCGTGACAGGGTGCCAGGTGGCACACTGACCATTTTCTAATTCACAATAAAATGTATTGATTCACACTGGGAGTTTTTTGTTTATACCAATTGGTAAATGTTAAATAATGTCCATTGGCTGAAGAACATTAGCCTACCAGCAACCTGTGTGCAGTGCAAGTAGTGACAATTAATGTTTGCAAAAAGTTAATGTACACCTGACCTGCGCGGGACACGTGGGTCAGGTGTCTGCCGTGCAGAAAATCCTGAGGGGAAACTTCTCCCCCCAGATTTTGGATTTGCTTTCATTCAGCAACGAGAGCATTAGTGAGGTTGGCCACTGATGTTGTGTCGCAGTCGATCCAGTTCATCCCATATGTGTCCACATACTTTTGGCCATATAGTGTTTTTTAATCCTCTCGGGTTTCATCTAAGAGGAGGTTTTTCTGGCTACATTAAGGCCATTAACCAGCATCAACCAGTGAATTTGGTCTTGGGTAATCTAAACAAAGATAAAATGGAAAAAACGCACTGTGATTAAACCGGTAATTTCTTTATAGAGTTGGCTTTGTGCACAGAGCCACTGTCATGTTGAAACAGAAAAGGGATCTCCCCAATCTGTTGACACCAATCTTAAAGCACACTATAGTTTAAATATGTGCACAAGGGTATCCTTCATTTCTCATTTGATTACTTCCACTGCCATTTGATCACAGTTTTAGTGTGATATATTTTAGTTTTTAGTGTTAATGTAGCATATAAAAAGAAAACACATGATATTCAACCATATGTCTTAATAATAGTTGTTGGACTAATGCTCCATTAGCAGCCATTACACAGCTAGATCTTAATTAGCCAACTGTTGTCCAACTGAGCCGGCACAGTGACGTCTGCACAACAAGAAAATGTAGTCACTAACTAGATTAGCTGTTCATTTTGAAAAATGCCACCCAGTGCAACAGTGTGGCTCTTTAGTGTGTTGTTTACGGTGTTCATACAATAGCAGACAGGTATAAGTAGAATATATGAGTTGTTTTAGTCTTGTTAAGGAATATGCTGATAATACTCAAGATAAAATAACATCATTTGTAGACTGAAGTTTAATAATATGCCATTTTTATGTAGTTACATTGTTGTTTTGCTGCTTGGCACTAACATGGCGGCACTAACATGGTCACCGTTTTAATTGACTCTTCCCTGCTGTACAAAAATAGATATTTGTTCAGCTGTGTTATGTTGTACATTTGTCACAGAAAGCACTTGGGGTAGCACAAAGATCCACATGCTAACATATTGGCCTTGATCTGAAATCTTTTTGCAGTGAATACTTCGTGATCAGGGTTAGAAATGCTGAGAACAGACTGACTGAACACAACTTCAAGCAGAAACTTTGCACTTCCTCTGCCAGTATCTACTGAACTTGAAAAAGCTTTTTGCTTTCATCAATTTAGGTGACATTGAAGATGAACAAACAGACGCAGTGATAATGTGAAAATCTTACTTTAAATAAGTGCTATATAGTGTCATTTATACTCAGAACAAGAAGACAGAACACAGAAAGAAGAAGAGGCCTCTAAAAATCAAAACAACTTATACAGGGGTGACTTTATCCTGATCAAAATTATTTTCAGTCTTATCTGACTGCGTAAGAGTCACTCAAAATACACTTGAGTGGATCTGCGACCAGCTCTGATCAGGCGGTGTCATAATCATTACAGGAAAAAAACATGTTTCGTTTGAATGGCATACACTTAATATTTAGGCGGCGTACACTCAATTCAAACTGGCTTGTACGATGTGTTGGACGATGGAAGGCATTCATGGTGTTGCACAAACAGAAAGTCCTTTAAATAATTTATAAAGAGAGCTTGAGACAGACGTTTAAAGACTGCTTACTTCCTCTCTTGGAGAATTGCTGCGTGAATGCCAGGTTGTCGGGTTTTAGAAAGTTACAGAAAATGTAGGACATCCACCCAGGTGGTTGTAAGGGGGTAAGGGGGGTTTCAGACGCTGTTCAGCCATCCAACAAGCACTTCAGTTGGACCATATGGACGCGTGCTGCTACTGGTTTCAACCATGGCTGATCATTATTTCATGTTGTTTCATGCTGCTGCCAGTGTTGGTGTTGTCTGTCTGTTTGTGTCTGTTCCTGTCGACCACATTTGTGATTGTGTCTAATGATCCTCGGGTCTATTTCAGACAGTCCGTTGTAACTGTCCTCAGATCTGTTATGGATTAGGCTTCAATCTTTGAAAATGAATTTATTTAAATTATTTTATTTTGGACCCAGGAAGTCCTTTGGTCAGGACACATGACGCACTGGGTATTTTAAAAAGAAATAAAGCAATGATTGAAATCCCCACTAGGACTAGAACTAACAATCGTTTTCATTAGTGATTAATTTGCCAATTTAAAAAAAATATTAATCACATAAATCTTTCGTGTCAAATGTCAGAAAAAAGCTAAAACTTGGTTTAGTTTTGTCTGGCAATAAGACCAAATCCAACAGAATGATCACGTCAATAAAAAGACAAACAGCAGATCTTTACAAGTGAGAAGACATTTTTGCTTGAAATATGACTTCATCATCTAATCATCTAATCGACTAATTGTTTCAGCTTTAATTCCTGTCCAAATTTACTGCATTACACTGGCTTGTTACAAATCGACGACTAAATAGATGCTAATGCAGACGTGTTCAGTGTCCAGAGCAATCGTCTATTATGTAACCATCTATTTATTAAAAGGACAATGATCTCTTACTGAGATTGGAAATGACCTATTTGTATTTGCACAGTGCATCTGTCTGTCGGCAGAAACAATGAGAAAGTGTGTGTGTGTGTGTGTGTGAGAGAGAGAGAAAGAGAGTTAGATATCAGAGCAAATGGAGCTCGTTAGCCGGTGCTTGTTTGTGCTCCAGTCAGTTCAGCTCTCCATATCAAAAGATGATCAAGAGGATCACAGATAATGATGTTTGTTACATCTGACCACAGCTTCAGCAGCTAAGTTTGTAGTTACGATGTATTTCATCACCACTATCTTACTCATTTGACTTCAAATGGCTCAACAAAGTAAGAGAGGTGGACTAAATTAAGATGCTATTTGCTGCTACAATCATAACTTAGATATTGCTGCTTTGTATGACAGTCAATAAACTCAGGTGGTGTTCTAATTTCACCTTAGTTCTCCTTCAGGATTTCAAGTGATTCTCACTGTGGGAAAACATGAGAAGGAGAGGAGAGGATCAGATTGTTCTGTGCATGCATGACTGTTTTTATTTGAATGTTTAAGATTATTTCTAAGATATACAATGTAAGTGGTCGGTGTTCCTGGTCGTTGCAGGGTGAGAGTTAATGTACAAGCTTATTTAAAAAGACACCTCTGTGCCTTCCCATCCACCTAACTTACATACAACAACAACTACAGGAATGTTTGTCAGTAACACTACCCCCCTTGGTGATCCCTCGACTTTTCTTCTAGCGCCACCATGAGGTTGACATTTTTTTTTTGTGTGAATTATTTAGTGAACCATTGGGTGAATTGTCATAACAGTTTGTACAGATATTCATGGTCCCCAGAGGATGAATTTGACTGATTTTGGTGATCCCTAGCTCAGCTCACGGGATTGGATGCTGGCAATACAATCACAATTGAAATCTCTTCAACAGAGGATTAGTCCCAAAAAGGGACTGTAGGAATAAGAAAGTGCATAAAGAAATAATGCAAAACGATTACAATTCATAGCAAAAACATGCCCATGAGCATAACTCAAACAGAGAAGCTGGAAACTTCAAATCAATGCTGGCACTATCCAAAGATGTGTGCAACTTTCTATGTTGAGATTTGTTGTGATATTATGGTTTGCAGTGCTGTTTTGAATAAAAGTTTTGATGGGCTAATATCCCCTATTATAGTCTATTCAAGTCTTTATTGAGTGACATATTCGATTAGCTGGTGTTGTGCTGATTCTGGGATGTGTTAAATCTTGATGATACAGTAAAAAAATGACAACTTAATAGTGCAGTTATTGTCTTCAAACCTAGATTAGGCACATTTTTTAATGGAAAAATAAACACCAATCTCGGCTTAATTCACAAACTGAGGCTGCAGCGAAGAAATGGTCATATCACGTCAAGCTCTGATGTTGTATTGGCCTTGTTTGCACAAAATCTTCTTCTAATTTTGCTGTTGATTGCACATTTATTTTGTGAAGCCATAGAGACAAGTCACAATTTACAACAAGACTGAATGAACGAAAACATCCTCTAAACAGCAGCATATGAGCACTGCATCCAGAGACAGCTCGTGTCACTCGTGATACTGCAGCTGAAGTTCACCAACACTAGCGTGAATTAAAGATACATCGTTTCTGAAAAATGCTTAAATATTAAACAGTTGGTTCTTGCTGCCATTTGTCCTTACCGTTGTAAGAAAAGAATAGCTTAAAGTTTCCAAGCAAAATAAGTAGTTTGCTAAATGGGAGAACATCACACTGACCAAACACCAGAGAGGGAAGTGTCACAAGCAGCAAAGATAAAAGGATCAAGGACTATACTTCCACTTTGGTCTTGGTTTAACTTGTTATTGAACAAACATCCCTTTGCTCCTTTCAGGTGCTTCTCAGAGTGCTTTTTACCATCGCTTCAATTTAACAACAGCCGACACAAAGAGCACAAACACACGGCAAGATTTTAGCACTGCACTCTAATGCGTGTTGGGCTTCACTCGCCTATTGCCACATAAAATGGGAGCTAAGATCTGAGATGATGGATGGCATCGGCGTAGATGGAAAATGGATAAAAAGGTGACATATTAGCTCAGACTGATGATGAGATGCAAAGCAAAGGGAGCAAAAGGGAGACATTAAAACAACTTGATGTAAGATGGTTTTCTCTCAAAGTTCAATGACACTTTAATTATTTGCATATCTCATGTTCTGCATTGCTCCATCAATGATGCTGTTAAAAATAGACACAGTGGGTGAGCACAATGCAACTGGTTGCTTGGGAACTCAGATGTTCCAGTCTTTTTTCTGTACGAGTGCAGATTTGATCTGAAGCAAAATTCTGTGATGTGAATGATATTTTTCCTTAAAAATAAAAAGAAGGTTGTCTCTGATATAAGATGGAATTGAGTTAAATGTCATCTCAGTCTCACAGGCTGTGGTGTGTTTGAACGATTTTTTATCCCCACTGCAAACATTTTGTAGCTCTGCTGCTGAAGGGGAACATGTGATGGGTGCTGAGTGTGTAAACAGACTTCTTTGATCAAGACAGCTTGACGAATCTGATATCGAGAGGCCTGCCAGACGCTGAAACTTCTGATGACTTTCCAAAACAGATCAGTGTGTAGCAGGAGTTTAACTAACCATTCAAACCACCCAAGAATTAAAGATCTGAAAGTTTGTGTGTTAAGTTCACAGATGCAAAAAACAACATTTAAAATACCAAAAATAGTTTGTCAGCGTGCATGTGCCGGGAGCAATGTTTCACTGATTTTAAGTTACAATAAAATGGGCAACCACAAAAACAGAAGCTCAGAGAGAGCAATATGTTTCCACAGAGATGTATCAGGCATCTGTGGAACAAAAGGTTCTCAAAGGTTCTCAGCTCTTGTCCAGCTGGCATTCATGTAATAAAAAATGGGGGAAAAAAACACAACAAGCAGGCAAACAAGAGTCTGATTTAGAGTCTCAATCACTTAGATTGATTTTCCTTCATGTACATATTTATTGAGTCACAGTATGGATGGAAATAACAGACACATCCAATCCATGTTTTATTATTTCCACCACTTTGGTCAGCAACACAGTGAGAAGAAAGCTGTGGGTATCCAGGCAACAGGCCTGTTTTCTCCCACCACTCAAACTTACATCCATCTTGTTCATATTTCACAGCACGAAACATGTTGTTTTTTAATGTCTATCATGATGAAGTGAGGAGGAGAACCACAGCTGCCCTGCAGATCCCTGGACAGAGCAGTGTGCTAATAGAACCCCAGAGACCATCTGCCGGCCACTGGATGATGGACAATAAGAAAACATATGGGAGGGGAGAGGGAGATGGAGAGTGGTGTTAGATGGAAACAAGGTAATTGGTGGGAGGAGATGGGGAAAGAGTCCCTGAGCAGTGTGTTCCCATCATGACTGCACAGCATAGGGACCTGGCTCAGTGGAGGAGACACTGCGCTCCCTGCTGAGGCTGACTCAGCTCATCTAGGCTAATTAAACCACACGGGGATAAACAAGGGCACTGGAAACTGGAGGCAGCTGGGAGACAAAGCTCTGCATGCTGACAGGGTGGTGGCTGGAGTACAGCCTGTTCAAACAGAAATAAAACCAAGAGGACTGCAGGACAAGGACTGAGGGACCTGCTGTCCATAGAAGAACATGAGGAGGATTGATTGGACGCTGGCTTTTTGATGACGGATCTTCTTAAAGTTGAGCCTAGAGTAAATGTTCACTTGCTGGGCTTCTCATAGCTTGGCTAGCTGCTCTGGGAACTCCCCTGTCTGCCCTTGCACTGGTTCAGACGTGAGTCAGCCATTCAATGACAGAGGCAGCAAGCCTCAGTCCGGACAAGATCTCTCAGACATATCAGTATGGAGGATAATGCAAAACTACTTCATAATAAAGATTATTAAAGAAGCTCCACTGCTCGATTTGAAAGAAGTGCTTCAACTGGACAAAAAAAGGTGCAAATAAATCAGGCTTTCTGTGATTTTGTGGGCAGTCTTGAGCTCGTCTAAAACAGACACTACCAGTAGGAAGAGAAATAAAAAAGAACGCTACAGTACTTTGAAATAACAACCATAACAATAACTAAGATTAGCTGTAGCTGTTTAAGGGCCAAGAAGAAAACAAAGCTGATAAAGATCATCTCACACATCTTAAAACACATTTCTGGAGCTTTATTTGATTTAAAATTTAATAAGAGATTCTGGGTGTGAAACTATCCCTGGAGTGATTTCATCGGGAGGACACTGAATCATTTCTGTGTTAATTATGGCTAAATTAAATAAAGTGAATGAAAAATTAAATAAAGTGAAAAAAAAAAACGTGGCCCAAATGCTCAGTGCGGGACACAACTGGGGAAGTTGGGGAACATTTGAGAGAAAAAGCTTGGGGAAGTTTTAAATACTTTATTTGATTTTCACAGTCTCAAATTCACTCTGCACCAGAGATTTCTTTCTTTTTTTCATTTCGGATAGATTTCCAAGACATGCCATTATACTGAGGACCAAATGAAAGACAGAAACTAGAAAGAAATCTGAAGTGTGAGAGACCATAAATAAGATGTCAAGCCTTTGCAAAAATGCCTTGTATGTGACATTACATGAGAAGCTCATTCAGGACAAGACTGTGCTTGTGGGAAAGACAAAAGTAGGCTCAGTGGAGAAAAAACATTATGCGAGCTTGGAGGTAAGCAGTTGTTCAAGTGAGTAAGGACTTGCTGGTGTTGGTCTGAAGTGGTCTGAAGTGCAGGATCTTCAGAGGTGCGCTGCACTGGCAGAAGTCCCATCTGTTTATGTACTGTTAATAGTCACCTGTTTTTCAGTGAGTGAATGGTGATTTGCCTGATTTGTTTGTGGCTGAGTTTGCGCTGCTTGAGTTGGATCGACCTTTATGAACGTGTTTTCTGTACCGCAGCACTAATGTACCAGCGCTGGAGCCTGAAATTGTAATTCCACTGGCTATCCGGAGAGATTTCGGAGAGAACGCCAATTCTGGTAGGAACAGGACTGATCGACTGAGGAAGCAGGGAAGGAGGGGTGGAGCGCAGCTGAGACTACGGAAAGAGCAGCTGCGTCGAATTCCTCTGTCCTCCATCATACACGCCAACGTGCAGTCGGAATAAAATAGATGAACAGAAAAGACGTTGTATAATTTCTCTAAATGAAACTGACTTAAAGACCACAACTCTGACGCTGATCTTGAAACCCTGGCGCCTGGATTGTGATGCACACCTGACTGGAAAATCACAGGTACGCCTGTATGTAAACACCCAATGGTGCAAAACTGTGGTCTTTAGGGACATCGTGTGAACTATTTGTCACTGTTGTTTATATTCACCCAAATGTGGATGAGACAGAAACCCTAGTCAAAACTGTGCAGTGTCTACAGATTATATGTCCTGATGCACCCAAATGTATCATGGGAGATTTTTACCATTGTTCGATGACTACGTCCCTGAATCATCTGCTTCAGCTCGTCACCTGTCCAACAAGACATTTGTCAGACCACAGCACACTGTTCGTTAGTGGCCTGAGAGGGAAAACTGAGCCCAGAGTTGTTCCGGGCTGGACTGGAGACTCTACACTGAAGGACTGCTTTTAAATGTACTGATTGGGATCTTTTTTTTTGTTTATGATGTTCTGATTTCAATGATCTCACAGACGCAGTCTCTAGTTACATTTCTCTTTGTGAAAATATGGTGATTTCTCACAAAATGTGTATCTTTTTCCCCAATGAGAAACCCTGGTTTGGCACATCACTTAAACATGTTCTTAATCAGAAGAAGCTGTCTTACTATGAGGGAGATAACGATCAAAGGGAGGCACACAAACTCGTAGAAAGAGCAATACAACTATTTAAAATCAGATATAAAAGAAAAGTGCAGGGTGAGCTGAATAAAGGGTACTCAAGGTTGGCTTGGAACGGAATCAAGTCCATGGTTGGGATGCATAACAAGGCCAGAAGAGGATTTTATCCTGAGAAGCCTGATGCTGAATCAGCAGAAGAGTCAAACAAATTCTACTCTAGGTGTGATATCTATGATTTCAATGTTGAGCTTTCTAATTTTCAAAATCGGCCTGCAGGCTGTAAGTTTATATGTGGAAAACTGTTGAAGTATTGTGCCTGGCATCTGGGCACTAAGTTTTCATGTATTTTCCAGTCCTCCTTGGAACAACAGAAAGTAAGGCAAGGCAAGTTTATTTATATAGCACCTTTCATACACGGATGCAATTCAAAGTGCTGTACAGAGACAAAGTCATGATTAAAGGACAAAAGAAAAAGCAATAGTTAAAACTATATAATCATTATTCAAACAAAAGGAAATGAAAATACATAAAAAGGCAGTTTTAAAAGATAACATTTATTAAAAGTATAAAAAGAAAGCAATAGTTAAAACTAATCATAAATGAAAATACATAAAAAAGCAGTTTTAAAGATAAAATGTAGAATTTAAAAGCTACAGTGCAGATGATTAGCTTCCTGAATTAAAGGCCGTAGTAAACAGTAATGTTTTCATCCTTGATTTAAAAGAGTTTACTGATGTGGCAGACCTGAGGCTTTCTGGGAGTTTATTCCACATAACTGGTGCATAGAAACTAAACGCTGCTTCCCCCTGTTTAGTTCTAACACGAGGAACAGTGAGAAGGCCACATCCAGATGATCTTAAATGTCTGGTGGGTTCATAACACTGAAGTAGATCTAAAATGTATTTTGGGCCCAAACAATTTAGTGCTTTGTAAACCAATAGTAGTATTAGGCACGAAAAACCACTGTGTTAATAATCAGGAAACATTTTATGTGGTATTGAATTCTGTATTACTGAGTTTCTGTTTTCGGTCTTCAGAGAAGGTTAACAAAGGTATCATGCCCTCCTTGGCATCGGATCCGGATGATGGTCTTTGTTTGTAATGAAAGAGAACATACAGCACAAAAAGTACAGTACAGTTCTACATGGAGGTGTAAAGTGATAGGTGTGGTAATGGTACTGATGATAATATTAATAAAAATAATCCTAACAGGAATATAATAATAGTAATACTAATAATAACAGCAATAACAGTAATAGAAGCAGCAGCGGCTTTTCTCTCATTGTGAAAACAGAGGTAGACGTCATC
This sequence comes from Nannoperca australis, assembly GCA_036023655.1. Lineage (NCBI taxonomy): Eukaryota > Metazoa > Chordata > Actinopteri > Centrarchiformes > Percichthyidae > Nannoperca > Nannoperca australis. The sequence goes on from JAVQJD010092047.1 coordinate 31,268, forward strand.
ATTATTATCATTATCAACGTCTCGTCTTCAGGCTGCAGGTTGCTTTGTAGCTGCACTTTTATTAACAGAATCATCTGCAGAATAAGAGAAAGCCATTTGCTTCCTGCTTTCCTCCTGACTTGAATAAATGTGTAAAATGTTTGCTGTGGAAATGCTATAAGAAGCTCGGCTGTCAAATACACGATTCCCTTGAATTGGACTTTGCAGGCGTCTACTGACAGTTGACTGTTGTCTGAGGGGATTCACTGATGAAGAAAAAACAACCTACATATAAAATCTGCCTCCTTTTCGAATTCAGTCACTAACTTTAGTTTGAGTGTGAAAGTCCATTTTAACTTCGATGTGACCTAACTTTGATGCTTCAGTAAGAATCAGTTAAACTCTCCTTTTAGCCACATTTTGAATACGAGGGTTACACGAGCACTGACACCAGCTAAGATAGACTGTATGTGTTTGATTTGGTCCCTTTTACAGAAACAAAATATGTAATTGTGTGAGTGTTTTGATAGCATTTTGCTTTGAAAGCGCCGGCCTTGATGAGTTATAAAGACAGATTTCACTATATAAAAGTTTTGCCGGCTGGGATGTCAAAACGTTGATTCTCAATACTCCACAGAAACAGCTCCAACCTCAGAATTTTAAGCTCACAATTTGTCAGCATTAGGATGGTGATTTCTGTCATGCTTGGACATTCGGTTGTCTGAGCAACAGCTTTCTTCTTCTTCTGCTTTTGGTTGTGGGAAAGCAATTTCACTGATGTGGGGTTTAAACTCAGCACCAGCGGTGTCACATGCATCGTTGCTAACCACTCGGCCGTCCAACCCCTCCAAAGTGCTTTTAGCTGTCAGATTGTGGGCTGACAATTGTGGGTTTTACCGATCACAATTTTATCAGGATTTTTTTTTACAAAAGAAGAGTTGCTTCTTATTTGTCTCCTGTGCAGTGCATAAGATCAGGTGAGTTCAGGATCAAATAAAATAAAACCCCTGTGTTTTAAAGGTAACAAAAGTCATTAGCACGTAGTCACGCTAGCTCACAGTCGGACTGGGACTTTAGTCCTTCTGCCTTTCATTAGGACTTAATTCCCCCAAGAGTGTTTAACACACAGACACACACACACTCACACACACCCAGAGCCACTTAATGCGTCAGCAGTGTTTGCTGCCGTTCTCTCGGCCACTGTACTGCTTTGTTCTCAACATGGAAAATCTCCTTTTAACTACCGCAAGTGCAACAGTACACACACACACACACACACACACACACACACACACACACACACACACTTACCACTGTACAGCTACTGCACCAGCTGCAGCTTGAGAGGATGATTAGGTAGCAGTAGGGCACAAATATGATATGATATGAACATATGCTGCCTGCATGCATGTTAGCACACATGCGTTTTATTATCCTTCTTACGACACTCATTTTGCTTGCATCAATTCCTTAACCAGTAACTCTAACCAACAAAAGCCTATTCCTTAACTGTTAGCCCTAACTGTAACCAGCCCTACGTAAAAGCTGGGACTAACTTGAAGACATTCCCCTTAAATCTGCATAATTTGACAGACAGTTCACCCTCAGAAAGACCATATTAACTGTAAACCTGGAATAACAGCATGGTTTGTAACAACACCCTCTGTCAAGGAGACTTGACAGAGGGTGAAATTCACCTCAGAGTCCTTGGCTTTTCCTTTGAAAACTGTCTTTGACTGCTCTGTTTCCTGCGTTCCTCCTCAGAAATAAAACCCACCTTCAACTTTTAGTTAAGAACTAAATCTGGGAGCTGAATCAAGCTGTTTTGACATACCACTTAACAGCTGTACTTTGCCTCCAGCCACTGAGAACAATAATGGTGTTTGTTGGTGGTAGCATCTGATGCTTTTCTACCTCCACGACCTTGGAAATGGGTATTGACAATATTACAGGCAAAAGAAAATACCAAGCCATCAGTAACTGATCAGTAACAGCAGACACACCGAGACCCTTCGTGTTCTTGTATTGTCATGCTGATAACACAGTGTGAATAATCGCTGTTAGGCATTAACAATCATCTTTTTCCACTTTCTGTGAGTCCTTCCCCTGTTTTTTCCACACTCACAATGTTTCCATTGTTGCTTTCAAATGAAAATGTGCATAATACTGTCAACATCAGGTCAGGGGGATGTTTTATGAAGCATGATTTAGTGCATGCATATGAATGCATATAACAGAAGTTGTTTATTTGATTTAGTAGTATAATTAAACCATATTGGCAGCTAATAACAGTTACCATTTTATAAAACATAAAAAATTGTATAAAGACATTTGATAGCTACTAATAATTGACATTTATATTTAAAAAACAAACTAATCTGAATAACTTGCTCATCTTGGTCTGTTAGGTACCTCCCAGGTTTCAGGGGCTGTAGCTGAATCTCTGTCTTCCTAAACGTGCCACATGTTAACAGTCTCTTTTCTGTATCCCTTGAAGCCCAGTGACACTTAATGATTTTAAAACAGATTGTGAGCCCAATTTGACCATTTCAGCCTGTGAAACAAATTAAGTAGTGTGAAAGAGCTCCGTATTTGACACATTTGCCCTTGATGACTTCACGCCTCCTGGAGTTTGACGGGACATTTGGGGTTGACATAAAACATTAGATTACACTCATTTGACACTGAACATTTTTACACACAATCAAAAATTTTAATGATTGTCATTTTACATTTCATTGTACATCATGGGGTGTAGCAGTATGACAAAAAATAATGAATTATTGTTGTTGAGTTTGTTGAGAAGATTTTGTGTTTTGTTACAGTACACAGGTGAAAATCAGTTGAGACTGATCTGCTGCTGTTGCACTTCCAAAATAAAAGACGCAAAACATGTTAATGTGTCCATGTTAATTTTAGATTCTTTTAATGACAAGGCCCAAAGTTTAGTACAACACATGTTCCATCCTCACAATGACAACGCTAACTTGCTGATCTTTATCAGGTTTAATGTTTACCATGTTCACCATCTTAGTTTAGTGTGTTAGCATGCTAACATTTGATAATGAGCACTAAACATAAAGTACAGCTGATGGAAAAAGTTGATGAAAATGTATTCTTGAATGTTGTAAATGACATGAATGTCGGTACCATGTGACAAGGCAATACATGCAATAATTGTTGAACCCTTTCACTCAAAGCCACAGGCATGCTGATAATTCAGAAAAGGTTTGTCTTCTGCTTTTAAGTCTTACAGCTCGATGGCTGAATATCCTGTCTAAGCAAGAGGAAGGCCAGGAAAAGGAGTGTGTTCAGGGGAAGTGTGTGTAAGTGAAAAGAATAATCAATTGTCAATCGAAGGTCAGATCTTGTCTTTGAATGTGTTTCTTGTTTCATACAAGCATGCCCCCACATGTCATGTTTATCATCCAGTCAGTTTCACTCCTTTTGATCAGATAATATCCTGACGGGGACAAAAATGTGTGTGCCAAATGACATGGCAATCCATTCGATTGTTGTTGAAACATTTCACTCAAAACCACTGAAAATTTCCAACTTCTTGGTGGTGGTAGTGGAAAAGTATGGGAATCACCAAAGTAAATAATTCATCAAAATGTTGTGGCGATATTTCCCTCAAGACCAAAGTGATGGGCCAACAGACACATCAACACTGCCATCTCTGGAGCGACACTGCAAGCGTGGCTAAAACAATTATCAAAAATCTTCACATTAAGAATGTGAAATTAACTTTGCATGTTGCTATAAACAAAAAGAGTCAGGATGGTGTAACCCTATTAAAAATAGTTTTAAAAACTGATTTAAGATGACAATCATCACTGGAAATGACACTGGACATTCTTGTTTGTTTATGAAACTCTGTGACTAGATTCATGTGATGGACTTGGATTAACCCACCAAAATACTCCTAGGATGTGTATGGCATGTGTAAACTCGTAAAAAAGAAACCTCTTTTTCCTTTCCAAACTCTCCCTGTGGCTCTTACTGTAAATACAAATATGCTGTCAGTTAATTGCTCAGCTTGAAAAAAGGGCTGAACATTTTGACAGTTTTTTTCCATTCAAAAACCACAAAGCTGCTGAATTCTCCCCATCATCTCTTTTCTTCCCCTCTCTGGTCTCTTCTTCCTCGTCCATCTCTTGGTCCTCCACATTAAAGACATGCTGCTAATTCAGAAAAGGTTTGTCTTCTGCTTTTAAGTCTTACAGCTCGATGGCTGAATATCCTGTCTAAGCAAGAGGAAGGCCAGGAAAAATGTTCAGGGGAAGTGTGTGTGAGTGAAAGAATCATAAGTTGTCAATCAAAGGTCAGATCTTGTCTTCGAATGTGTTTTTTTTTCTATACAAGCATTTCTTCCTGTGTCACCTTTGACCCACATGTCATGTTTATAATCCAGTCAGTTTTACTCCTCTAACCTCCTTTCTCTCAGCCGTTGTCATGTGACCTTTTCCAAGCCTCCTAATTGGCCCACATGTGCTGACCTTGTTAAAGCTGCCTCAGTTTTATAAGGGCTTTTAGCGCTAGCCTTGGCTGGTCTGATGCCAGTAGCAGCATTAGTCTGTATTTACACCTGAGATCCTAATAGAGACAGGGCTAGCCATTACACACTGCCTTAATGCTAATCTGTCCTAATAGATTTAGCATTGATCTGTAAGGCTGTAAAGCAGTTAGCAAGGTTCATAAAAGGTTGAAGAAAAGAGCTGCTACTATGACCAATTGGTCAGCTAAGGCCATTGCGTTACTGCTAAACCAGACTTCACATACATTAGCATAAGAAGACCAGTTTCATAATGTGCTTTCATAAGAACAGACTGGATTCCAGAGAGGCTGGAGGTTTTGCTTGTTTCCAGTATTGTCTTTGGTGTTATGTCACTGTGTATTTGTTATTTAATCCATTCTCTTGTTTTGTGGTGCTGAATGGAGAGCTCTGGTAAAATTAAGTTATACAGTAAATATCTTTCAGTTTGCTGCAGTGTTCTTTTGTGCTGTAACCAAACTGTTTTCGCGGTCTTAACTATGACTCTAGACAGACCAATGTTCTCTAATCGCTCACTGTTTCTCTCTTTGTCTCTCTTGTACTCTTTGTTACATTTTACTGACCGAAAACCTCTGTTTGGCCATTCAGTAAATGTGGACAAACACAATTGATCTGTTTAATGCCAAAAGAAGGGTCACAGGTCTGTAGTTAACATGCCTCAAAGTCATTAGAGGACATGTAAAATAAAAGAAAGTACCCCTCCTACTCTTATTACAAATGTGTATGTTTGTGAAAACTTACAGTAAGATGTAATTGGTATTCTTGTCATGTCTAAGTCAAACGATGATTTGCATGCAAGTATTTGTGTTAGCATGTGTACATATTTGTGTTTGTTTGTTTGTTTGTGTGTGTATAGTTGTGTAGGTGGAAGCAATGCTGGAATCATAAGCCTCTTTAACGGCAGTGTTAAATAACTCAGTTACAGTAAATCTTCTTAGTCTGCTTTCTCACCCACAGCCTCCATCTCTCTCCATCAGTTCGTCTTCTCGTCTCCCCCCATCCCTCCTTCATCTCTCCACTGTCACACTCTTTGTCAGTTTCCCCCAGATCTTTCTCTGTCCCACAGTCCTTTCCGTTTTCTTGACAAATAAATCACTTCTGTCTTCTGTCATTACTAAAGTGGATTTTGTTCAGGGTGATATTCACCAGTGTGGACACGTAAGCAGAGTCATGAGAGCTTTAACCCGCTTTGTTCTTACTGCCCCACCTGATTGGTCTTTGACATAGAGGTCCTTAAAGTACACATGTTCAAAACCAACATTGCCACAACTGAAAAGGCATGGTTTGCTAAATACGCAAGAGGTTGATTAGAGGTTCATACAGTATATGTGCATGTGTGTGTGTGTGTGTGTGTGTGTCTGAGGAAGAGTGCGCACACTGAAGCTTCTTCTATCTTTATCTGCTCTCTCAATGTGTGTAAGGGCTCAGATGTGGTTTAACAGTATTAGTGCTTACTTAAAGGGTCGCAAGAGTCTCAGTGTCTAAGCCCGTCTTTTGGATTAGCACGACAGCCGAAGAGAGCACACACACACACACACACACACACACTTTTGTATTTGCATTTCTTTGTACACACAGATCATTGTGTGTCTAAAGAACACTCAAACACACACTTTCATTTGCATTCCCATGACCATAACAAGCCTTTGATTATCACTCGTGGTGGGTATTTTCCCCAAGCCTGTTTGCATGGCTGTTAAACAAACTGGGTGTTGGTGTATCTAGAGAGGCATCTTTGTTCCTTTCTTACACAAAGGACTAGCCATGAATAGCTTGCATCCACACGTAATTGTCTCATAGCGCTTGGTAAGAAAACACACACCTGATGACCATGAATACACCCCTGACAACTCCTTCCTGACACCCACAGCAGGCAGCCTTGCATAAACGAAACACAAATGCGGAGGATGCACTCAACGGACATAATACAATGTATGTGCAAGTGCATGCACAGAGCCATGCAGGCACCCACTCAACACACACACACACACACACACAGACACACACACACACACACACACACACACACACACACACTCAACAACAAAGAGAATGCATTTAAACAGGCAATATTGTCTCAAATTCAGAGGACGCAGAAGTGGATCAACTTTATCTTTCATTCTGCACTTGACATAAAAGACGTCATGTTTTTGCGGCTGAGCGACTTGGCAGCTAAAATTCTGCTTTCTGTTTTATCCTTGTTAAAGTGAGGAGGAAAACTAGAGGAGAGTGCTTCAAAAAGAATAGACAGATCAAACGCGCAGATCAAAAAGACAGATCAGAATACCCCAGTGGTATAAAGTTTGACTCTCTGCTTTAGACTTTGAACATTCCTCGCTGCTGTAAAATCCTGAGATACTGTATGGAATAACACTAAGTGAACATAGATGTGTAAGACCCTACAAAGCAGTCAGAGTACATTTCAAGACAAAAGGAGAGCCTTGGCTTTTGATCTCACATGTTCTCAAGGTCTTGCACAACGGAGGGCGCCTGGTGGAGGACTTAATCTTAAGCACTTAACACGACCACGGATGTACACATTTTAATTACAAGCATGTTCCCATATGATTTAAAGCCTCAACAGCCTTAATACTGAGCTACACAGGAGTACATTTTAACTGTACTTCTCACACAGGCAAAAGACAAGGTTATCTGGAAATTCCTGCAGTAATAGAGCATGTTAGACAAAGAGTATAACAAAGTTTTACTTATTTATAATTGTACAGACAAATGTGTCTCTAAGTGGGACTCTGTTGGGGATATAAAGCAGAGTTGTTACTGTAACAGTCTCCTCTTCTGGTCAACTTCATTCCACCGCAGGTTTTTCTTGACCTTGGAGCATCTTTAGTGCTCAAATATGTGAAATAATAATAAAAAGAGACTTTCTCTCAAGTTTTCTTTTTCTTTTCCATAACTTAAATTTTTTATGCTATGCTCAAAAGGGGACCCCTATTTGCTACGGAGGTCAGCGTCTTCTTGCAGCAGGAAACTCAACATCTCTTGGTCGCACAAATACTTAAAGTCCAGTTCAAAATAATAAGTGTTTTTCAGTAAAAATGTGTAAAATCCTAAAACTATATCAATCTTAAGACCAGATCCTAAACCTCTTTTACATTTCATTACATTACATTTAGGCATTTCGCAGACGCTTTTATCCAAAGCGACTTCTAAATAAGAGTTTTACATAAAGTGCATAGAATCATGGGCGAAAACAACAAGATGTCGTATCAAATAATATGAGGGCTGGTGATGAATCACAAGTGCTGTAGGTAAGTACATCGCTGCCAGTGGCAAAATCGAAAAAGAGCATTAAATTCAGAAACAGATTATGTCCGTTCATTATCAATCACCGTACAATCAAGCTAGACAACAATTCTCATATGATATGTCACACGATATGCTGAACTTTATAGAGCCAATGTGTCACATTTTTCTTCAGCTTGGTGAGACATGTTCATCTCTTTATCATAGACCAGTGGATTTCACTCTGGTTACTCTGAAGCTGTGTTCAGAAACACAAACAGCACTGGGTACAAAAGTGCAAGGTTCAATGCAACATCATCCAGCAGAATACGATGTTGGCCAATCAAATATGTGCACATATTCCGTGGTATTTCTACCTGGCAGTTGTTGTGCAGCCGCAATAACTTTACAGAGATGCAAATTCCTGTCTCATAATTATTAATCCATTGTGCAGTGTTTTGGCGTCTGATAACGCTTCAAACTGGTGGAACTCAAACTGTGCATTGCATTTTATCACCCCACTGATACCTGAAACAACACGCCCCCACTTGGTGTTGTTTTACGCTGAGCTGATTTTGGTCTGAATGTTGGTCATGCCACATTTGAGTTGATGAGATTTAATAGGTTGGTTAAGGTCAGTATCCAAAGCAAACACTCCTCACATCATCACTCAACCTTTTTTTATTATTATTGAGGAACAAGAAACCTCTTTCCCAAGTTTACACCATAAACACGAAAATAAAGACATTTCAAAACATACCTTTTGTTTCATCTGCAAAATCCACTATTCACTACTTTGTTACAGCAGCACAATCATGTCACCATTACAGATTGAGAGCATATTTGTCCACTTCACTGACATTCATAGTGTTTCATGCTAATGGTAACCTCAGAGTCTCTTCCTGTCTTTAGAATCAAGCACTATGAATGTGACCAGATGTGGTTTGAGCTAATCGCTGTATAATAGCTACAGAGTTACATGATGTCTTCATTAGAATTAATTTTTCAGCATTTAAAGTGATTTGTTAGTTTTTATCCATGTGATATATACCATACGCCATGCTCTCCGCACACAACTCTTTGAACTTGTGTACTTGTGAGTCTCTCTCTCTCTCTGTGTGTGAGTGTGAGTTAGCGTCTTGATTAGCCAGCCATCTGCTGTTGATCATGGCTTTGACTGCCACTACACATGTTAGGACACACAGAGTAACCGCCAAAACCTCTTACAAAAAACATCCATGCAGTTCTGCACTCTTTATTCTCTCCTGGCAATATATTGTCCTGGTCTGGCTTGTTGTCTTTGCAATCAGAAACACAGACGGACGTCCTGGTGGCTCTGAGCCAAGGTACACAACACACACACACACACACACACACACACACACATTGTGGGATTGCAACCGACTCATCTCCTTTGTTGCATGTCACCTCTGTTGCTCCCATTTGACTTGACAGGAAAGCCATAAAGTAAAACAAAAGCACAGAGCAGGAGAGAAAAGATCAACGTAGAGGCTGGAGCAATATATAACCAAAGAAAGCAGGATAAGACAGAGCAGCAGGTCTGTCTGACAGACTGAAACCCATCTGGACCTGATCTTCTCTGCGGCACCACAACTCTGCTCCACATGCCGCCTTTGATATGACTTTGCTCACAGCTGGACTTGATAAAACTGGAGGTTTTGTGGTACGTAGGTTTATGTGTGTGTCTGTGTGCATGCGTGCTTATCTGTATGTGTGCATTTATATGTGTTTGCAAGTTTTTATGTGTGCGTTTTCGCCTCACACTGTGCCACTTCCACATCGTCTAGTTGCACCCCCCCCCGCCACACACACACCTACTCAAACACACACACGGTCGCACATGTTTTCCATTTAGGTTTTAATTTCCCCCTTCTCCCCTTTTCCTTTCGTCTGTTTAAACAGCCGGCAAGCTGCCTGTAAAAGCCCTGATCTGTTTACATGATGGGCTGCCTGGTGCTAGGCTGTTTAATGCACAGTCATAAATTATACAAGAACTCGGCAAACTGGGAATGAACACCATACTGCGGCTTCGACAAATGCCAAAAACCTGTTTCACATAGCTTGGATCCGGGACACCCTCGAACTATACAATAAGTGGATTCTTTGCTTCTTTTTCCCCCAAAAGAGTAAAGGAAAACCTTTACAGTAACAATGAAAAAAAATCCTCTAAAAATATATTAATATATTATAATAATACATTTATCACATATTATTGTGTCTCTGTAATCTGATTAAATAAAGCACATTCCTTTTTCTTCATGGAAAATAAGTTCTTGTCTGTGGGCACTTCACGGTGCTCTAGTCACTGTGCATGAAATAAAATACTACAATTGCAGATTATAATTAAGGAATCACTTTTTTATTATTTTTATCAGCCCAGCACACACATTCCCTCAAAGCATTAGAGTCTGTTTTACATGGACATACATTGAATTATGGGCATGACACGTGCTGATTCCTTTAGACTTTATCTTGACCTTTTGGCAGAGTTGCCCCTTAGGGATCAAACTGAGGCTAAATTAACCCAGGGTTCAAATCAGAACCTACAGTGCAAAGATAAAACACGACTAATAACGAGGAAAAAGCGCTGACTGTGTGTAAAGTGAAGCACAATAAACACAAAACGGTGATCTTTACCAGCAATTGAGGACCCATACATATTCTGGTGAAGGCGACACCTGAAAGACATCGACACAATGTGCATCCAATATTTACATACAGTAGGTGTTATCTCTTTCTTGATAGCATGAATAAACTTATGACCGTGTCCAGCCTTTCACATATGTTATCCGCATCATATGCGATTCTTCCGTTTTAGTCAGAGATCACATCAGTCTTTAAAGGCTTGAAAACAGAGACTGTGGGGATGATGTCATCTGTAGACCAACGCCGAGCAGTGATTTACTGAAGTTATGGAAGGAGAAAGGTTCATACCTGTAGGCAGTGCAATAAATTCCAACAAGGTTGCAGTGAGTTCACAGCCACTGAAGTTGCACTTCACGAACACTTTCGTGAGGTGAACAGTTTACTATATGTCAAAAATCTAAATGGCTAGATAGGATGTGTTATAAAGCTCAAGGTGGACTAAAAAAGGGTTGGCTGGTATGCACATGAGCTTAGTGAACTTTAGCATCACACGTTGAATGGCATGATCTGATCATGTGCCCCTCCAGACATGCATGCAACAAAACATACAAAAATGCTTTGAGTATAATTTGTGTCTGTGTGTTTTTGCACAAAAAAGTTCAATTCTCTTCTTTAACAAATCTTACGATTACATCTTCCAGAATCGCAAATTGGACCACAATTGGCTTCCAAGTTTCAATGTCACAAAACGATACTGTTACATGAACTTCTTAATCTGAGATCGAAGGTGAGCACAGACGAACATGAAAACAACTTCTGCACATACTCTGCACAGTGACGCTCAAACATCCATGTGAAGTAACAATAAGAAAAACACATTTTTGATAAATGTTTTAATAAATGTACCAAATATAAAATTGTAGGACATAATTCAGCATAGGAAAATGAAGAAAGGACAAACGCTTGACCCAAAGACATGGCATCAACTGAAATGGCCACAAGAGCAAAGTTTTGACAGAGCAAAACTGAAATATGTATAAGATCCTTTGCTCCTCTTCTCCTCCTCTCACGCAGAACCTCAGTCCAAACTGGGCACAGGACTGGACTGGATTTGGCACAAAGGGACTCAAATTCTTGCAAAGAGGAAACAAACCAGCGCCCCCATCTCCCTCAACCAAAACACAGAGAAAGTGGCAGACAGACGGGGTTGATGGTATTCAAATTATCTCCTTGGTTGTCCATTAAAAACAGAAGAGTCAAAACAAAACAAAAGGGCTCCGTGGGACAGCTCGGCCAGAACCCTCACGCAAATCATCTGCTGTTGACACACACACCACCTCATGACCATGAATACACTCTTTAACACCCTCTCCTTACACACACACACACACACACACACTCACACACACACACACACATGCACAACAACACACACATTCAGACTAACCAAACTAACCAAATGTGCATATACACACATTCAAATCCAACAAAACACGTGTGTTTGCATATAAGCTCACACACACAAAGACAGACACACATCACACCAACGCTCTTCTTGTGGTAAGTGGGATGAGAGTGGGATCACTCCATTTGTAGGCCCACACAAAGCTGCTTGTTCAGTCATTATCTGGGAGAGCCTCTTCTCTCCTCTACAGGCAAGATGACCGGGTCACTGCTAAAATAGCCTCTTCTCCCTCATGTCACTCCTCTCTCTCTCTCTCTCTCTCTCTCCACCACCCTCTCTCTCCCTCCTCTTTTATAAACAAAGCTCAATCATTTGTTTTAGCCACTAAAATCAGAAGGAAATTGTACATTTGCAAACCAAATGAGGCCTATATGGCAGGTTCTTGTACCTCATCCAAAGCAGAGGCTAATTGTGTGCTTCTCCACTCTAAACAAATGACTGGGAGAGAGAAAGAGTGAATGAGGGGATGGGCTATTTGTTAGGGAAATCAGGCAGCCAGTGAGCTCATGTGGAATTATCTATTTGCCTGGTGACTGTTGCCGTCTGATCACTAAAGCAGAACACAAAGTGTCACTGACAACGTTTGGACCACGCAGCGTGGAAACACACACTGTACAAACCAAGACATCCTGGAACACTTTCCTTAAGTGGGCCTATATACTTTAACTGTGTAGGCCATTAATGGCTACCTTGAAGTCTTAATCCTGTAATCGTATTGTACTCACTGCAGCCTGAGTTAACAAAATGTGCTGCCAACCTGACCTTTAGCAAAGACTTTCACAGCACACTGAGCTACGTAACGTCACTATTCATTGAACTGAACGTCTTTGGTATAATATGCCGTTGATATAAGAAATAATAAACTCTCTTAAAATACACGACATTGTCTCTTTGCGTTGCTGTATCGACGGTTTGAATAGCATGTTAAAAACTCACGAAATTGCATTATTATTTTTATTGCCTTTTTTCATTCTCAACAACAATGTGTTTTACAGTTTGCAACATCTTATGTCTTTAAGCCTCAAAAGTAAGTCTTCAAACTGGGAGAACACGCAGAGAGCATTTTGTGACTTTTGTGTCATTAAATGTTAATGATTATAGATACTGCATATATATGTATCACTCCATATACTTTAGATACATTGCTAAATAAATCACTGAAGTGAAGAGAAAGCACCAACAGGAAACCCTGATCTTTTGCTTTGCTAATAAAAAGTAGTTTTAATAGCGTTTGCTCTTCTGTTTCCATATCTTGTTGTTCTTTGGGGCAAGGAAATGTGATGTTACAGTGTGTTGCACTCCTGGGCAAGTAGCCACATTTGAAAGGAATGTTTTTGAGTGATGTGCAATCAGTCCATGGCAAATTTAGTTATCTTCATGTGTGAAAAACGTCTGTCTGGTGATGTGGTATCAGGAGATCTTTGTTTTGATAGGACGTTTTGAGGGCTGATGTATGCTGTGGTTCGGAAAACACGTTAGTAGGTTGATGTAGATGAAGAAGGTGTAGATATGACTGAACAGCTGATATCCAAATGTGCAGATGCTTCCCTGTGTGGGTGAGGAAGAGACAGTTTTTTTGTTGTTGTTTGCTGTGCCAAAGTTTTGGTTAGACAAGTGAGAAAGCATCGAACCAAAAATGTTAACAATTACTTCTGTTTATAGGAACTTAGGGAAATGTAGAGTAACATGTAGCCATTGTCTCAGGTTCTGCTTTTATTTCCACACTCGATGGAGAAGTTCTTTGACTAAATTATGCCGGAGCTCACGAGGGGTTTATGGTTCAGGTGCATTCAGGTGGTACTGGATCCTGCGTAAATCACTTGGACTACTACAACACAGTTTTAAAACAACGCTTTGCTACTAACTTTGTTCACACATCTGTGCTTTTGTGTGACTCCTGTGGCCATTTGGCAATTGAAGATCATCTTTAACATGCATATTTTATATAATTGTACTACATTTTTGGAGTATCAATGTACAAAGGGAGAGAGATGTTCAAATAATTGCCCTGTGTTGGTCTCTTTCATAAGCTGCAGGAACGTTCTGAAGTGTCTTGATTTGGTTATAATAAAATATATTTATTCAAAAACTGTATTTTGTGTTATCTGTGTCTAATTACCATCATGTGAGCACCATTAATTACCAAAAAGAGGTGAACGTGCAATGACTTACTGGTCAGATTAGTTACCTAATTAAAAGAGCAGGTCTGTTGTCATGTTCAGGTGCTAAGTCAGACCAAAATGATCTGGGTGCTTCTTCTGTTTAGGCTGTGAATACAGCAAATAGCTAAACGACGTGATATATTGGTTATATATTACAATTAAAATTACATTATTATATATTATAATCTGATTGGTATAGCTGAGGGAAGAAGGTCAAGGCAAGTTTTAACAAACAGAAGAAAGACAAAATGGGATCAATGCATACACACACACACACACACACACGTGTAGGTGCATTGCACAGCAAGGTAATTAACAGTACCACCCACTGAATAGCACCTGTGTGTGTGTGTCTGTGTCTGTGTCTGTGTCTGTGTCTGTGGGTGTGAGTGTTCGTGAGAGCTGAGAAAAAGGTCACAGCCGGTTAAAGTCAGGAGTCTCTCATATGGACTGGATCAGCCGCTGCAGAGGTCAGAGGTCACAGGGTCAGAGGTTGATCTCCCTAAGCCAATCACAGGTCAGCTTGGAGCTGAGGAGCTTTCCATGTGAAGTGAGCAGTGCTTAGACGGGATAAATAGAGCACAGAAAACCCCAAACCTTCTTTACGACCCAGTTTCAACATCCTGACCAATCATGATGTGGTCACTTCATCACATCTGTTGTTAGTCCCTTAGTACTTCATCAGTTAGCTAGCTAGTCGGGTTTGTCAGGTCATAGTTACACAGCAATACATGACGACAAGTCCAGGACGAGTCATGCAATTTACTCATATGTCATTATTTTGGCTATTTCTGCAACTTGCATGTGGTTTTTAGTTAAAGCTGTGGCTTTGAGTAGTGTAACTGTAGGCAAATCAAAGGAGATTAATAAAGAGGAACGTTGTTTACCTTGTTATCATAAATAACATTACTCGTGAATGTTTTGTGGGAGGAATCCTGACCATTCCCGCTGAAACAGACAACATACAGTCGCCATCTGCTTTGATTCTATTACAGTAATGTATGAAAGTTACAGTGAAAAAAGTTACAATTTTGCAATGTAATTAAAGGTATTTCAGCCTCTATCAACTCATTTGAACTCATCAACTCATTTTGCTAGTATGTACCAGCAAAGTGTATGATATTCTTAGCATACGAAAGATATCTGTATAGATAATAACAGAAAAAGAGAGATGTTCAGTAGTAGAAGTATATTTGTGTATAGTTCTGTGTAGAGAGTATGTGTATTGTGAACTGTGTACTGGTTGGTGGTGGACTTTGCTCACTTGTGATGTCTGCAATAATCTAATTACAGTAATTAGATTGCTACCTCTGGATGTTTATGTCTATCTTTGCCTATAGTATAGTCACCAGTATAGTTTTGTATTTATGTCTGTTTGGCTATGATACAGTTGGGATGTCACTTTCTTCTTAATTTTTATTTCTACAGATACCTCAGCAAAAGCATCTTGATGCTGCCTGAAGAAGAGCACCCAGTTTGAAGCGTATCGCAACCCAAAGTAGCTTCTGTGTTCATTTGGCCTCTTAGTGTATGTTTTGTGCACAAACTGAGCATATTAAAATCTATTTTTCAATTATCTGTATCTCATGACATCTCTCCTTTTTGTTTTATGTGCAGGCTACTACTGACCTGTTTGGGAACCCTTTTTTCAAAAGTTTCTGTCTGGATTTGTGTGCTTGGGTGATAACAGACAAATGAGAATTTCCCCAGGCAAGTTCCCCTGCCTTCTTTGTGTGGAAGTATAGTATTCACACTAACACAAATATACATTTTTTAGGTGACGTACGTGGTACCAAGAATATTCCATTAAAGTTGGCATTTCAGGTTTGTCCCTGGACTCCCATCCCTTCGAGATATCTCTGTGGCTCATCCTATAGTCTGAATGTAGATGAAAACAGCAATAAACTTGCTTGAACATGTAGTGAGCAACAAAAGTGCAGCATAAATTGATTATTTTTTTCTTTTAAGAGAAGTGGAACACAAAGTGAGTTCAAGTTCTACTAAATAAATGTGCACACTGCATTATATTACAGAGAGACAGAGAGAAAATGAAAAGAAAGAGAGTTGATTTGCCATGACACGTGTTAGGAAGGTTCACCCAGCTACTAAGAAAGACTGTATTTGTGTGTGTTTGTGTGTGTGTGTGAGGGCTGATTCGTTTTTGCATCTGCGTAAATGTGCGTGCCCGTGTGTGTGTGCACGCACACGTCTTCAACACTGCTCCTGCTGAGCCCACGTTACTTTGATTGACAGGTGAGACTTGCTTTCACTCACCGCACTGCCCGCCTAGCGTTCCTCTGGCATGGCAGCTCCTTGCTACGTCCTGATTGGTCAGAATCCGCGTAGCTCAACCAGGTCAACAGACTCGGGGCAGTTTACAGAACAGCTATTGGTCAGTTGTATAATCTACTTTAGTATCCCCACGTGGAGCGACGGCTCTGATTGGTCCGCGGCCGTTTTGTGGGCCGGCCTACAGTTTCGGTTAGCTGGGGAGCGTGAAACCGCGTGAGAAAGTTGCCATTGAGGTATAGCAGAGCTAGACGGTGCACTGTAGCTCCCACTGTGGGAGTTGTTGCTATCAAAACGAACAACATATTTCCTCTTTTTTTCGTGAAATATATTTTGGACACAGTTTTGCATCCAAACTCAGCGGGGAAGTAAATATTTCAGTGTTTGTTGACCGTTGAACCGTCAACTAGCGACCGCGGCGAGTCAAGTGGGAACTCTTCACTGCAATTAACTTGTGTGGATTTGTTTGTGATGCTCTGACTGAGAGCCGACAGTTTGCGGCTGTCTGTCGAGGGTCTACTGGCTTGATTTGGTTTCTTGTTTGGTCGCCTCTCCGTACTCGGAATACATCGGATCCTACACAAAACAAACGCTGGAGTGATTGAGGTGGCTCCAGCCTTTTCGTTTCTCACCTGGCTCTTACCCTCCCTCCCCCCGTCTTAGCTGCCTCCAGCTAATGAGCCGTTTCTCGTGTTTTTCCGGTTGATTTACGGCCGCGCTGCCGGTGGAGCGGAGGAGAGACGACGGCCGAAAGACAGCGAGAGACGCAGAGGAGCGGGGATTCACGTTAAACGGTCGGTGAGCTCGGACGGAGCGGCGGGACGGTCGGTTTTGTTTGAAATTAACGACAGTTGGTCCTCGTAAATAACGGCGGATGGATCCGTCTCCGTGATCCGGAGCACCGCACCTCCTCACTGTACCCTCATTTGATCCCTCGAAACGGTTGCATCCTCTCGGACATAACAATGTTTCCCCAGGGGCGACACCCGGTAAGACTCTTCCCTTCCTGCTTTAACAGTTGTTCACCTGGCTGTATCCGGGTGCCCACAGCCAGGGCAGGGAGATAACATTACCTCCATTGTCTGACCCGCGCCTCTTGTTGTCTTTTTTGTGTGTTTGTTTTAACAGCCTTCAGGCAGACTAAGCACATGGGTAAATCAAGCGCTTTCTTCTTGCTAATTGTGCTCTGCTTCTGCCCTCGAGGCGCAGAGTGGGATTGCTAATGTTTGTTTAGTAACGGCTAATAATTAAAAGTTGTTGACATTACATGTGAGCCTGGAGAGGAATCAGATGCATATTGTAGAGCACATAATGAGGCACTATGATTGTTTATAATCCTCTCTCTCTCTCTCTCTCTCTCTCTCTCTGTCTCTCTGTCTCTCTCTCTCTCTCTCTCTCACGTGTGTGTGTGTGTGTGTGTGTGTGTGTGTGTGTGTGTGTGTGTGTCAGACGCCCCACCAGGCTCCAGGCCAGCCCTTCAAGTTCACCATCCCAGAGTCACTGGACCGCATCAAGGAGGAGTTCCAGTTTCTTCAGGCACAGTACCACAGGTGGATAATACAAACGCACACATTCACGTGGAAGGGCTCCTCTGTCTTTATGGGCTGCACAGTGGCCAATGTTCTCATTGTCATCTGCCCTCGAACACTAAACCTCACCCTAACCGCAGTCATCCCCCTTTCCATAATGAACAAAACCCCAGCTCTGACCTCATACTAACCCATAAACCTGGATTAGGTTCATACACACACACACACACACACACACACACACACACACACACACACACACATACACATACAACAGACCCAAGCACCACTGTTAGTGCTTACACTGCGGTAGGTCTAAGTCTTGATGATGGGTGAGAGCCAGAGGGTGGCGTGTGGGCTCAGGGTTTCATAAATCACTCCTTATTTTCCTGTGTGTGTGTGAGAGTGTGTGTTGGGAAAAGACTGCACGAGTATGTGTGCAGTTGTTTTTTTTCTTAGCTTTGTCTGTATGTACTCATGTGTGTTGTCAGGGAAGGCTGTTTCTAATAACACAACCTGATTAACACATACAAGGAGCAGCGTTATCCAGACACTGGTTATCCATAGTTTGTCAGGAAGAATCTTCTCCATTTTCACTTTCATTCTCTGGAAAACCAGCTCTGTGTCCTGCACTGCTTAAGGTTGTCTTTGCATTTGTGAGTGCTTTAATCAGCAAGCAAAAGGAAAGGGGGGGTCAGGGGAGACTTTAACCTGTCCACCAAGTTAGATGCTTTACCATTCTTAATTAATTATCTTTTTGTAGACTGATAATTCTTATCTAGACTAAATGTTTAAGGCAAAAGAGAGACACATCCGTTTATGTCCAAAATACTGTCTGATATTCACTGATCAGCGATGACACTTGTTTGTACTGTTAAACCAAGGTCAAAACAACTGAATAACCATCCAGAGGGGTTGACGCTTGCATCTCTCACTCACAATGTGCGGCAAACGGAGGTGCTAGGTTACACTGACAGGCTTTGGGTTGTATGAGATCAATTTGAGACTTTTTGAGTTTCTCTTAAAGTAAATTGTGTATTGTTGTGTTTTTCAGTCTCAAGCTGGAGTGTGAGAAGCTGGCCAGTGAAAAGACAGAGATGCAGAGGCACTATGTCATGGTGAGACATCGGTGCGACACTCGGTTCATTTGCCCCACAACGTCTCACACATCCCACAGTGAGGCTTTTGCCCTGCGGAAGTGTCCTTGAGGAAGTCACTACTAGCTCCACGTGTTTCTGGAGCTCAACTTTCATCTTTCCAAAGGCTGAGAAGTGAAAAATCTTATTCGAAGATCCAACAAATGCTGTCTGAATGAAGGGAACAGGCACAATAATAAACATGAAAGTAACACCTGTTTTTATTGTGCACAGTTGTACAGAAATCCTACTCAGACATGCTAATGAAGATTAGAGTGTCAGATTAGACTGTGTTACGACTTTGCAATTTGTGAGTAGGCAGGCTCACTTCGATTTAACTGAGCCCCGGTAATTAATCAAACCCAACATTTCACTGGGTTGAGTGGACGAGGTCCTGCATTTCATTCTAAAGTAAAATACAATTTTACTTTAATAGCCACTTAAGCTGAAACAACGCAGTGTCAAAGGAGGCCTTTGTGTGTGTCTAACGTTTTTTGTCAGACACAGAAACAAACAAAAAGCAGACGGGAAGGCCGTTCTGAGTTGTTTGCGAACATACTTACAGTGACACTCCTGTAGGCAAAAAAGCATTTGACTAGAATGTTGTCTTTTTTCTGTACTTGATTTGCTTTGTGAGAATGACCTGGGGTGAGACCCTGTTCACAAAAGATCAGCATGCCTAGTCGTTCCAATAAAACACTGTCATCTTTAAGGTCGCGCATATTCTCTTGGCTGTTAAGGCGTTTTATTTAAAAGGTTCAGAATTCCTTCCACTAATCTAACCATCTCTCTGTCCTCCCCAGTACTATGAGATGTCTTATGGCCTCAACATCGAAATGCACAAACAGGTATGGATGCTAATCTGTCTACTCTGCGTCTTCCTGTTTGTCTCTCTCTCTTCCTCTCTCTCTCTTCCTCTGTCTCTCTCTCTGTCTCTCTCTCTGTCTCACGGCAGGGCAATGATGTATTTGGCGTGTGTGCCTGTTGACGTGTCCTTGTGTGTGTGCAAATGCATTTCTGTGTGTGTGTGTGTGTGTGTGTGTGTGTGTGTGTGTGTGGATGTGTGTTTATTTGTGATCGATGGGGCTCTGTCTCCATTTCCCCAGTTAGGGCCGGCTGCCTGAGCCCAGAGGCAGGATGAATGGCTCTGTAGATTGATTTTTGCTGTCTAGGGGAGCGGCCTGCTTTATTACATTAGAGGGGCAGGGCTGGGGAGGGCAGAGGAATTGATCATGGTGAGGCCGGCAGAGGAGAGGCAGTGGAGCTCCCCCTTTTAAAAGCAGGGAGGCAAAAACACACCAACACACTTTAGTAGGGCAGACGCACAAGTATGCAAACACAAAATACAGGAAGGACACTTACCTTTTTTATAATGGAATTGAAGGACATTTGTGTACAGCCATAAGTAATGTATGCAAACACATGAGGACAGATATATGGTAATGTACACAAACACAGTCAAATTTGTTAATGCATGAGTACATGCGTGACATGTGCATTGAAAAGCAAACATACCGTGTAGACACATGAAGGAGGAGGGAAAACTCACTCTTTCTCATGCACACAAACACATTTCCCCACAGGAGTGGTGCATGGCTCAGAGCGTTTACCAGTAATTACCACAACTATCGACCAGTCGGAAAAGAGGAAATAGAGGTAGATTGGTCTGGCTGCTTCTCTGGCTCTCTCGGGGGGGGGGGGGGGGGGGGGGGGGGGGGGGGGGGGGGGGGGGGGGGGGGGGGGGGGGGGGGGGGGGGGGGGGGGGGGGGGGGGGGGGGGGGGG
>JAVQJD010092052.1:0-16902 GCA_036023655.1 Nannoperca australis
AACGAGCAATGCACAGACTGGGGTTATATAGGAGGAGGATACTACCCCCTGATTGGTGGATGAGTACATTGAACTTTGACTCAGGTGCCGAGGCGGAGCCTCGAGGGGATAAACCAATAGTACAGTAGAAAGGGGAGGTGAGAACATTTCGTAAACACACAGAACCATTGGAGAAACAAAATATTAACCTGTTGGTGAAAGTTAAGATAAAGCCACATTCCTGTGAAAGAAGATCCAGCCTTCACATGTCGTCTATCATGCTTAGAAGCATGAATTCTTAATTTTTTTCAGAAAACAAGTCAGTTGCAATAAACAATAGCAGCAGAGTCTGAACCAAACTATATTGATAACCACAAAATGACAGATGTGCTAATAGAGATACAATATCTGTCTCAGCAAATTTTTCTGTTTCATCAAATCACAACAGACATTATCTCAGGGTGCTTTTCGTGGAGCAGGTCCGGACCGTACATAGAATCATTATTTTTTATTATTATTATTATTAGAGACCCAACAGCTCCCACCATGAGCAGCATTAGGCGACAGTGGCAGGAAAAACTCCCTTTTAATATGTAGAAACCTCGAGCAGAACCAGAACCAGGCTTTGGGTGGGCGTAATCTGCTCAACCAGTTGGGTTGAAAGAGAATGCAAGAGCAGGATTGTTGGAGAGCCACAAGCATGTATGACTATGACTATGAATATGACTACATTCAATTCTCATCTAGTGCAAAACAATAAAACAGCATACAGAAGAGCAGGTTAGAACAATGCCTTGCCAGAAAGAAAGCTAAAGGTCAGTGTAAATCTAGGAGGCTTCATTAAACTTGTCAGTGAACAGTGTGGTGTCAGTAGTGGATGCTACACATGGGGCTTTTGAAGCATTAGCACAAAACAACAATAGGGAAAACTGAATGGCCACCACTGTTATATTCATGTTCTTGTCATATGGAGATCAAATTCAACTGCAATTCATTCAGGAGAAGGTTCTACAGTTGCTACACTAATGTCAGACAAATCTGAGCATTCATACAAGGAAGAGCAGGAAAAACATACAGCAATAAAACCTTTTGCAGTGTTTACACCTGTTTTGAGAAATGTGATCACTTCAGTGAGTTTCATAGTTTTTCGAAATATGATTATTTGAAATCTTGCTGAGTTAGAACATAACTCATAATAGAAGATAATATGATAACATGTACATGATCAAATGTACATGATAACATTTTCTTACAATGCTCAGTGAAAGATCAAAAAAAAATCTCACCAGTACATCTAAAGTTCACTAACATGTAATATATTGTCATTATTTATGAAAGTACATTTTCATTTACGTTTTAACGCCAAAGCCTGTGTATAAATAAAAAAAATGGAAAACAGCATATCAGTTTGTAAACTTTTAGAGGTTAAGGTCCTGCTGCCACCAGCTAAGCTAACTTCCTACTGGCCCTAGCTTTATAGTAGCATACACACATGAGATTTCCCAAAATGTGGAACTATTCCTTTAAATTGCTTCTGGCTTGGATGTTGAATGTTATTAAACCCTATTTTAGTGTGGTCAGGCTCATCTCATGACTGGTACAGCAGTGATGTTGTGAAACCAAAAAACGTCTCAGGGAGAAGGTTAGGTGAGGGCACAAGCAGCTGAACAGCCGCTACTAAAATGAGTAAAAGAAGGCTTAAGAGAATAAAAATAATTTAAAAGATTAAAACTTAAAAGATTTAAGTTAAAAGATAACAAAGTAAAAGTGGTAAAATATGTGAACATGTAAATACGTAAAAGCATAAAACATATAATATATAATATGTTAATACATAAATACATAAACACATAAGACTAAGTCCACACATCCTCTAGGGCTCAGGAGGATGGTTTATAGGGGAGACCAGACGTGGAGGCAAATTTTCTGCACTGTAGCTTTTAAATTCTACATTTTGTCTTTAAAACTGCCTTTTTATGTATTTTCATTTCCTTTTGTTTGAATTATGATTATATAGTTGTAACTATTGCTTTTTCTTTTTGTCCTTTTCTCTGTACAGCACTTTGAATTGCATCCGTGTATGAAAGGTGCTATATAAATAAACTTGCCTTGCCTTGCCTAAAGCAGTTTGAGTCCATTTATTTGAAGCCTAGCTGAAGTAAATGTGACTTTACTTTACTTTAAAAGGAGTTCAGCTGAAGAATCACAAACAAACCTTGGGTACTTTTAAAACCACACGATAGACTCATAATAGAAATACAATACAAGACAGTTTTCCAAGTTTGGATATAAAAGATAGTTCAAAATATCTCACCAACTTTACAATAGATATTCATGGTCAAACTAAATCTACATGAACTATGTTGTGGATATTCATGGTACTGGCTGTAAACCGCAACAACCCCAGTTCAGCAGAAGCGGCCTCTTGGACTTGGACATATGTTTTTTCATTTATGATTAGTTTTAACTATTGCTTTCTTTTTATCCTTTTAATACATTTTATATTTTTTTATCTTTTAAAACTGCCTTTTTATGTATATTCATTTCCTTTTGTTTGAATTATGATTATATAGTTCTAACTATTGCTTTTTTTTTTGTCCTTTTCTCTGTACAGCACTTTGAATTGCATCCGTGTATGAAAGGTGCTATATAAATAAACTTGCCTTGCCTTGCCTTGCCTTGCCATGGTTCTCTGGGTGGCAATGTTGGTCTGTTGGCCGGTCTGTTAGTTATTTTCTCACATTTGTGGTTTTGAGTGAAATGTCTCAACAGCTGTTAGATGGTACATACATGCTCCCCCAAGATGAGTTGTAATCAGTGGTTCTCGTGGCATGGGCGGTTCAAAAATGTATGTACAAACACACCAGCCATGCACAATTTTTTTATACGGAGAAAATAAGAAATGTTCTTAAAAACGTTCTTACTAGGTGAACAAATAATTAGATAAGTAATGAAAAACAGGCAGAAGCTCCACGTTTTCAGTAAATCATTTTCACGTGTGTTTCCTGCTCAGACAAACTCAATAGACATGCACTCACACCTCTCCAAAACTGTGCGTAATCTTACGCACAGCTGGCACCGTGTGGATAATTGCATTTACTCACCGGGATTTAAGTTTAAACTGACCTTGTGAGCTTTTCTGACACCGGTGAGCTGATTCACAGTTTATACAGCGGCATCATGAATAGCAGCAGAAACGCAGAGTCACAATGTATTATTGGGCCGCAGAATAACAACCGGCACCGGTAACCAAGTCTGCAGCTGCTGGCTACATCAGCTGCCTGTTCGCTGTCATCAGTCACATCTTGCTCACCTTTCAATATTTAACATGAAAATACATTTTACAATAAAGATGGGTAATTCATCTGTTTCTGCTCATAAACACCCTTGTTTGATGAGATAACCTGCAAAAAGTAAAGCACATCATTACATAAGATTTGAATGGTGAAGCTGAAACACACAATCTCCAAGGGAAGAGCAATATAAGGACAGCCTGTGTTGTAAGTTGTGGCATGTTGAGAGGCTAACAGCACTTACTGTTGCTTAAACTCTATACTAAGCAATAAATACAAGCATTTTACAGGAAGCCTTAGTAGAATGACAGAGTTACAGGAAGCCTTTGGAGAATGGTTTTATAGCACTTAGCCTGCTCTTTTTATCTCTTGACCTTCATGGGGAGCTTCAGACCACTTATTGCAGCCCTCACCTTGGGTACTATAACACAAAGTACAATATCATCATTTCATCTCAAGAATTTTACAGGCATTACTTTTATTTTTCAGGTACATGTAAAACCTCTCTTGGGAGACAGGTGGGCAGGCATGATGCATAATGGTTTTAGTTCTGGCACATATTAATCCCAGTTAATTTACTGCAAACCATTCCCTCAGGATTCTTCTCTTTGTGATATATGTGTATTGGGTGAATGAAAGTTGTGAAATTAAAGCAAGGTCTGCTGCAGTCTGATCGTTTGAGCATCCAGAAGAGCAGCATGTTGTCACACTTTATTAGACTGTATTTGCTATCTCTTGATCCCTAACTAAGAATAAATAAAGGCACTAGATACACATTTGGAAGACATTGTTTACAACTGGATGTCTCCGCTTTAATTATCCAGTGCCAACCCTCATTTACGTTATCTGCCCCAGGAAAATTAGGCCGCGCGCACATCAAAGCATTTCTGCTGTGCACTTTTCAATTCTTCCAGCAGACTTTGGCCCTAATGTCATCTTAAAGGTGAAATGCAGAACCGCACACATGCCTGCAAAGTTCCACAACCAATTTCACAGGTTGCAGCTCTGAGTAATGACACTAAAACAGAGGCTTTAACTAAATAAAAAAGTGAAGGTCCAATCTCCACTGCTTTCATTAAATAAGTGAATAAACTGCTAAAAGGAGGAGTAAAACTACATACTCATAAATGCTTCAAAGGTTATGTGCAAAACAAGCCTACATCAGATCCCACTTTGCTAAAAATAAAGGCTGTAAAAGAACATCAGCTTTTATTAAATGTAGTTAAACTTGCACAGTGCAATTCTGAGAGCCTGAGAGATTTTTATTTTTATGTTAGCATCTGATATCTGTTTGACAAATGCTCACACTGAATTTTAAGGAATGATTACAAGTGAGTAAAAATCAGTTGTCTTGTTGATG
This sequence comes from Nannoperca australis, assembly GCA_036023655.1. Lineage (NCBI taxonomy): Eukaryota > Metazoa > Chordata > Actinopteri > Centrarchiformes > Percichthyidae > Nannoperca > Nannoperca australis. Next base: position 4,633 of record JAVQJD010092052.1, read on the forward strand.
ACTTAATTACTGTGGATGTGTCTGATTGTAACTGCGTGATCTCTGTTAACTCTGCTACGTGTAACACTGGATATGCCTGTATTTAGGCCACTCTTCTCCCTCAGGCTTACCACTTGTGTGCATATTTCTGTGGGTTATAACAAGCAATTGCTATATATAAAACAAGGCTAAGTTCACAGACTTTGATAGATTGGTATTGACAAGTGATTGAACAGTTTGCGAGATCTGTGGTTGGTTTACGTGTTGATGTTTGTCTGCACTGTATCTTACGTACTCGCAATGGTTCGAGGTGTATTGTCACATTGCCCAGGTTAGCCTTTTGGAGCAATCCCAGAATGACACCATGCTATTAATTGCACCCAACATATGGTTGACATTTCATAAATGCCATTTTTACTTAAATTCCATAGAAAGATCTGGTGACATTTACACTCAATTGAATCTTGCTAAAGAGGTTGTGTATCAGACGGAGAGCGAGAAACTCCCTGAGCAGATCTCATTTGCCACGGTGGGAAGCAGGAAGCATGCAGAAGGTGTGCAACGGTAACATGAGTCCTGACTAAAGACTTCCAACACGTACTGAAATGCTCTCAGATGTTTGAGTGGGAACTTCTCACTGAGGGAAACTGTGTTATCCTAAAAGTCACTGTTTTCTAGTAACCAGAAAATCTGTGTGCAGCTGTAAAGGCTGTGAAGTCACGCTGGCATAAATTGTACCATCAAACAGGCAGAGACGACAGTAGGCCTATAATAAAAATGGCAAATATATCATCTTCATTCTTCACACGTTAAGTGATACATTTATTGCAGCAAAGTATCTCCCTTCATGTCCCTTGACACAGAAGCTTTTCTCTTGTGAGAAATGTGCTTGTGTCAGACCGTCACACATAATGGGTACTGTACGTAGATTATCAAGGCTGGAGACAGGGTCAGAAAGAGGGAGGGTATTGGGTTTTTTTTGGCTGAAGATAGGGTAGTCTGACTTATTTTGAGAGAGCTGCTACTTTGCACCTAAACTTGCACCATGGTTCATATATGTGCACTTGTGCACACATGCCATATGCAGAGGATAACAGTTTTGTCTCTGTATCAGGGTTTATTATTAATGTGTACATCAGTGGTGCACATTAGAAGTTCCATTAATATGCTGAGGTTTAAATGTGGTTATGTGATTTAGCAAGTTGTACAAATTTAACACTGTTATCTTGTAATGAGGGTGTTGGGTTTTTTTTCCAAGTCAAGAGAAGGGCTCAGAGTAAATATACGGTTCAGCTCACCTCACCCCACCAATCATTTTCACACAGTCCCTTATGTGGTTCAACAATGTATTTACCAGTTGCTAATATACCAATATGAATGTCCATTTTGCAAGAATTTCATTTAAATAATCTGAGTTTATGTGGACTGAAACTAATTGGATAATTTTTTAAGTGGTAGGGAACTCATACAAATGACATGAGTGCTATATGTCTGTGAAAAAAGTCATAGACATTGTTTTCATTCATGAAATTGAACTAGTTAATTATAGTGCAGTTGTACTGCATACTCGCTGTGTCCTGAGAAAGATTAGAGTTGTATGCCAAGCATTAAATCACATCCAGATCAATGAGCACAGGCTTTGTAGCCTGTTCTGCTGTGCTGGTTTTGCAGCAGGATAAAAAGGAAGCTGTAATGATTTCTACAACTCCAGCACACATATATTGTGTATATATATCTGAATATATAATACACACATTCACCTCTGTTCCAATAAATCACACTCAGCGAGCATAATTGATATTGTATTTCTCAGTTAATCTAATGGAATGTAAGAGTTGCCTACAGTGAGTAAGCAATACTGGAGTGAATAAAGCAATTAAACTTAAATGTCTTGAAATAGATAAATGATTAAAGAGGATGAACTTCAGTGCAGAAGAGTGGTTGTCCTTATAAGAAGAGTTCAATAACTTTGAATCCCATTCCTGTACAGCACTGCAGCGTGGAGTACAGAGTGTGCTTTAAATGATAAGAAGCACTATGAAAGACTGAAAATCACCTGTAAACTTACTCAGGTGGCGTGATTTGGTAAAACCCCAGATGCTGCATTTAGCACAGGCGGCAGACGTTACAGACTATTGCTTTAGACAGAAGTAAATAAAGCTGCAGTGGTCTAAATGAGAAGCAGTGAGAAAACAAAAATAGATAACATCAAGTTTTGTACACAAAATCAAGCAGAGCTGCTTTCGTAGAACTGTATCCAGCTTTTCATTACTGGAGCATGTTTGAGATCAGCTGCGGGTTCGCTGACATTGTTAAGTTTTAAGGCCAGAGATTTTCGTGGCAATCAGCCTGTTAGGTGATAGAGATGACTGCATGCTGCATTGCTCGTGCAGTGATGTTGTATCCGTGATTCCCATACCTCCCATGGTGCATAGATTGCCAGGCAGAGTGCAACTTCCTTGTCATGCTGATGGTGTAATAATTGGATGGACCATGTTAAACCACAAACAAGTTAAGCCATTACAAGCTCAAAGATCTGTCTGCACTGATCCCTGCAGACTCTCTGCTGTGTGTCTGAGATACAGCAGTTTTAAAGACAAACAACTAATTGTAATATTAATGATGATAACTTTAGGCAATAATATGACACAGTGCCTGAATGTATATAAAGATGCAAACAGTGACAATCATGATATGCACTGATCTTTTACCTCACAAACTGTCAGTATCTATCAGTAATGTTCATTCAGCCGCACGTTGTTAATATGTTGAAATGTATTTTCATCAATGTTAGTAGGGACATGTATCTTTTTTAATACCTCAATGATGAATTAAATACATAGATTATTTGAAAAATAGACAGCAAAGATAATTTAGAGTTTTACAACTGAGAAGTCAAACCCTGAACACATCCAAACACACCACCATAGTATGATGGTCCTCAAATTAGGTCACTGCTCCTGGACTCGTGTTACCAGCTAAGAAGAGCTTGAATTCAAAGGAGTTAACACAAGCAAATCAATTGGGGTCCTAGTATATAGCATTAGTTAGGCCACTTGACAACCAGTGATTAAACAGTGATACATCAGTGCATTAGCTCTCACATGTACAGTATCTGCACTCAAACACCTGCAGGGGACAGCCTAAAAAGATGCTGCTAGTGTGCAGGACTGCTGCTGCCTGAGTGCTGCTACACATCTGAACACAACAGGAAGGGAGACAAGATGTATTTGAGCAAAAGGATAGATAGATAGATAGATAGATAGATAGATAGATAGATAGATAGATAGATAGATAGATAGATAGATAGATAGATAGATAGATAGATAGATAGATAGATAGATAGCCTCAGCCTCAGATATACTCAGTGCATACACATGCTCACAATTCAGGAGTGTACTATTAGTCCATACTGACTAGATGCTGATGTGTGCTGCTCTGCCTTTGCACCACACACACACCAAACCCAGCAGAGGCTACACCGCCTCAAACACCAACTCTGCAGTGACGTGAGGAGGAAGACGGGAGGCTGCTCTTATTATAATTCAACGTCAGACCAAGTTTGATAAACGCCCCCCACCCCCGCCCTTTCCCTCTCTCATCTCTCTTTCTCTCTGTCCCTTCCTCTTCTCTCGCGCTCTCTCTCTCCGGCCCATTTCAATGGTCCTTATCCACAGTAAAGAGATCCGCTTTTCCTCCTCCTCCTCCTCCTCCTCCTCCACCACCATCTTTGAGATAAAACACTGGCTTTAGGTTTCCAGCAGCAGCAGCAGAGGGCTGGCACTGCAGTTGCTCTGGCACACATTCAACGTGGGTGCACACAGTGAGTGAGAGAGACCCTCCGCATCTTGTGGATTTCTTTGCGTACAAGCCCGTGTACATGGTGCTCTCTGATTTTCCTCTGTCACATCCAGACCAGGAGTTGATTTCAATTCTCGGAGAAAAATGTGGCTTCGCAGAATAGCGACAGTCCTTGTTTTATTGTATTTTTGGGGGGACTCGCTGGCAGGGTTTCCGAATCAAATCAACATTGGTAAGTTCAATATGATGCTCTGATTACAGACACATTTCTTTGTTCGCGTGGTCTAAATAGGACACGTCTCCGCAAGTCGCACTGATTTGTTTTTTTGCATAATTCATAACCAAGTTCACTTCTCATACAGCCAGAAGGTTGTGGTTTCCTGCCTGTCTTTTTAGGCGGTTTGGTAAAGAATTGAATTGATCCAAATTGTCAAAACGCGACTTTCAGTATGCGCAGGTCATTATTTAGTGAGTGGTATAATTTTTTGTCTTGGCTTCCTTTCTCAGAATGAAGTGATCCATCCATCTGTGCAATACTAATGCGTAATTTCACGGCACAATCTCTGTGTAAATAAGTAATATTCTGATCAAGGGTAATAAAAAGTGCCTTCTTCAGGTATGTTGGGGAAAAAAACTCACAGCGCAGTTATATGTGACATTTTCTTTCCTGTAGGTGGACTGTTCATGCGCTCTACAGTGCAGGAGCACAGCGCCTTCAGGTTTGCTGTCCAGCTGTATAACACCAACCAGAATGTGACGGAGAAACCCTTCCACCTCAATTACAATGTTGACAACCTGGAGTCCTCCAACAGTTTCTCTGTCACACACGCCTGTGAGTATATTTAATACACATTTTCTCTGCACAAGAACACCAGGAAAGCATCATTTTGGTAAAACAAATACATTTATGACGGAATTATATTTTGGCCAAATTGTATCCAGTAGTACCTAATGCTCAATGCTCCAGTCTGACATTCACACACACCCACACACACACACACACACACACACACACACACACACACACACACACACACACACACACACACACACACACACACGATGTGGAATATTTTTTGCTGCAATAGCCTTATAGGCAGGCCAATCCAACAATTACTTAGATGTTCAGGAGCTGAAATAAGTGTTTGAATGAAATAAATCGGTCCTACAGTTAAAAAAACAACAACCCACAGGCACCTGCCAAGTTTCTGGTACACAAACTCCTCAGTCCTGCAATCCACAATTCACCAGCTGGATGATGGAGCATGATGGCCTGTAATTGGCAAAACACAGTGATTTTGTAAACTGAGTAATTCGGAAATTCCTGGTGAGCAGCACTGAGATGACTGTACTTGAAAGTCGGGGAAACAAACATTGCTGTTGTGGTTGTTGTAGTGTCTGGCTGCACCTTCATAATTTGGCTCATGTTGAATATCTGAAAGATAGAAATGGGCCTCCTAATTGTCATTTGTTACCACTACACAAATATTATGCAGATTAGTCCTTAGGCTGCTACCCATTTGCCCATGTGTTTGGGTCCAAATCAGGCTATTTGATTGTGAATCCCTTTAATAGCGATTTATAACATCACATAAGATTATACAAGCAGCACAGTGGAGTAAATTCTTCTGACAAAATTTGAAGGATAAATAGCCTGCTGTATCAACTGTAACATGGTGTAATCGCTGTAGTCATCTCTACAAACGTGATGGATTTGATAGGAAGGGCTGTGGAGTGTGATATGGCTTCATAATTGATCTACCAGTCACTCCTCTGCCATGTAGGGCACCAAGTTCTGTCTGTAGAATGAATTTGTTATCCTTCTTCCCACCAACTGCACTTCACACTTCACGCTTAAGGATCAGCTGCAGCTCTCCAAAGTCTGTCAGCTGCCGTAGAGATTGGCTGTGTAATCTAATGAAGTAAGAAAAAGGCCAAAAAAAGAAAGGAAAATTGAACACAGTTGTACCTCATAGATCTAGGGCTCAGCTATAAAAATGCAAAACGCTGCGATGATGTAGTTGTTGGTGAGTGTAGGGGGGAAGAAGAAGAAAAAGAAGAAGAAGAAGAAGAAGAAGAAGAAGAAGAAGAAGAAGAAGAAGAAAAAGAAACAGCCTTGGGGAGAAGTTGCAGGGAGAGGCAGGTTTACACACGTTCACACACTCACACCTTGATGCTGCCCAGTGCGACCACAGCCTTGCACTGTCTGCTGCTGAGTAATTACACTGGAACGGTTGTGGGGTCAGTGCTTAGCTCAAGGGCACTTCAGCAGTTGTTACTGAGGAAGAAATTAATATTATATGCTTGGTTCGTCCAGATCAGGGATGAAGCACAACCTCTCCTGCTTTTGATTTAAAGAAGGTCAACAGCAAGCCATTAGGTAAAATTACTCATCCAGAAAAACATTTCTTGTGACTCCAGTCATCTTTAACTCACAGGTTGACTTTTGGCCACATACAAAAAATAATTCCATCATACAGGATATTAGTACATGTTTTGAGTCCTGTGCATTTATTCTGCAGGATAATGCTTGTAAAGCTGCATTTATTGATTTATCGTCATCTCATCTTCCACAAGTTTTTGTTGGCATTCCTGCCACATGTGGAGCCTTGTAGATTTAAACAGGGAATTGTTGATTTACAAAATAAATTACTGTATATTTTTTAATCATGCCAACTATTAGAGAATTAGACCATAGCCAGGAGTCACTTTCAGTTAACCCCAATCCATTGTTTTTAAAAGAAGCTTAAAGGTTTTTCTTCCTGAAGGATAAGAAGACAATACAAGATAATCTGGAGGATTAATTTTAGCAAGATTAGCTGATGCAAGCTGAGCTAGATGCTTCCCAGTTAAAAAAGACCAGTGAGCATCTCATTATGCAGACCAGCCAGGCCAGCTTGGGACAAGGCATTGCTGTAAAATGCAACAAACTCCATGATTCTTATTTTAGTAGTCGGGATTGCATAATGCCCTGCTTGCCTGGCAGGTGTTGATGTAGCAAATGAATGTGATGATTATGATTTGACACATTTCTATTCTGGCAAGAACCGCAGGTTAGTCATTGCTGTGCTTTCCCATAGCTCACATCGTTCATTTTGAGAATATTAGCATGTGTTAAGATGACTGTGATTTTAAATCTACTTATTGCTTTTGATCTTTGGGGGATTTTCTACAGAACTTCAACCTTTTGTATGAAATTGACAAATGACATAATCAGTTGTATAAATGAGAGGGATTACTTGTTGCTCAGAGCTCATTTGTTGCGTTTGTTCCATGGATTGTGAATGGAATAAAGCAGGACAACACTGCTGTCCTCCAGCTGGGTCAGTATATAATGATTGTTACAAATCCCTGATGGCATATGACTGTGCTATTGGCAATGTGGATCAATAGGTGGAAGGCTGTTGTCCAGCAGTATGTGTGTGTGGCTCTAGTTTGTTCTCCAGTATGGAAAAATCAATTCTCAACAAGCTTTCATTTTCTCTATATCAGTCCCTCTCTATTAATATTCTTCTTCCCCTGGCCACAAACACTGAATCGTCAGTTTGATGCTTGCATTGCAGCAGTGAAGGTTAAAAAAACAAACAGACAAACCTGTAAACAGCCAATGATACATTGCAGCAAACAATTTCCAACTCGACTGAATTGATTCAGACAAAGAGAACTTCACTGTGCTGTTGTGTTTATTAGCTCACCAATTTGTGGCTGGCTGGAGGGAAGCTGCAGGATGTATTGATGTGACACCTTGCCCCAGGCCAGGACAGATTGTGTGCATAAATGCATAAATGGGAAGGTTGTATCATTGAAGGCTGAGGTCAGGGCATGAAGAGACAGTCAAAGAGTGGAGATAGTCAGGAAGGAGTTAAACCAAGTGGTTATAGTTTTTGGATATGGTGACAGGGCGAGTGGGAGCAGATTTGTTCATATCTTTATTTCCAAAGCAGTTACTGTGTCTGTGTTTAGCATTATACTTGCACACTGCACATAAATAATAGAAATTTCAGAAACTTTTATATAGAGTAATTTGCAAGCACATTTTTAGTACAGTAGATGTTGTACCACTGACATGTAAAAAACAAACAAACTAAAAACAACCCAAAAAGCCACATCATGCATTTTTAAAAACTTTCCTTTTTCATTCCTCTTGTCTAAAGTGGCAGCTGAATGGGTTTTCTCAGACCAGAATTTTTCCAGAGATGAACTTTCATTTGATCAATTTGATTTAATCAAATGTCAATATGACAGTATGTTCCTTATTAGAGCGTTTATTATAGCTACCTATCCTCCCTCTGCTATGACTCAACCAGTGTGATGCTGCTCAGACAGAGGCTAATGTTAGAGCACTTCAGTGTGTAGGCAATGGACAGTCCCACTAATGCAGCATAGACCAGCTTCTGAAGCCAGATCTCCTCCTCCTCCTCCTCTTCTTCTTCTTTTTCTACTTCTTCATCTTTTACATTATTAAGACAGTGGTGACTACATTGACTCATAAGCTGTGTCCAAATAAGGACATTTTAGTTTTTGCAATGCCTGTATGCAAATTAGCATCTGAGCTGCTAAAACTACAGTATACCATTATTTTTATTTGGCTTGTTATCTGCATAGAAACAATGCAGGCAGGGGATAGAGGAGCAGCAGCTCAGATTGGCACATTCAAATTTCAATGTGTTAAAACTTTTTTTAGTAAAGCTGAAGAGCTGTGTGGGAAAAGGAAAGGATCAGCTTCGCTTGTGTGAAAGTTATGTTGTTCATAGTTGGCTTGTATACTGAATTTTATGCTCTCTATTCAATACATGCTTTTACGAAATTGTTCAAAATTCGGGGAAATACCATTATTGGCTTTCTTGCTGAGAGTTAGATAAGGGGATTGATACCACTCTCGTGTCTGTACTCTAAATATGAAGTGACAGCTTAGCACAATGACAGGAAACAGGGAAACAGCCTTTCTGTTCGAATGACACAAAATCCACCTACCAGCACCTTTAAACTCACTAGTTAATCAGTTATATCTTACAAAAACCTCAATAATAACTTCCTGTTGTCTTATTGTCTTTGCCAGGCAACCAGTTAAATTGTTATATGTAATTTAGCGAGCTGTGGAGATGCTGGTAAATGGATGTTAACTTTTAACAGAGCCATGCTAGCTGTTTCCAATCTTTGTGCTAAGCTAAGCTGAACGGCTGCTGGCGCTAGGTTCATATTTTAACTCACAATGGTGTCAAAATGGTGTCAATGGTGCAATCTTCTCATCGAATTCTCAGCAAGAAATCAAATAAACACATTTCACAAAATGTCTAACTATTGCTTTAAATATTTACGAATGCAACAACTCACATGCAGCCGTCATTTCAGAAGCTGTGAGGTTTCTGGAAGCAGAAAATAATTGCTCACCAGAGGACATTTTAACTAGTTGGAATATCAGAGCTTTAGATCTTTTGAAAATATTAAAATATCTAAAGGTAAATGTCAATTTGGTAATGCTTGATATACATTTTTCTGTAGTTACTACAGCAAAGTAAACATGCTGGATTGTAACCAAATAATATATAACAACCTTGGTCCATCATAACTCTGAGAACTCATTTAAACCGACAAGTCATGAATGATGCATGAGCACCAGAGACAAGGTTGTCAAATTGTTTGGCTTGAGGGTGAGCATTCTGCATGATAGCTTCTATCTTAATCCACACTCTTTGGCCAATACATGAGTATCATACAGTAAGTGATTATTTTAACTGTTTTGTTATTTTTTATATTGCATCATTTGAGTCAGAGAGGTCGCTGATAATCAGAGGACAAAACCAAAAAATGTCCACTCTTGGCTTTTTAAGCTACACTGCGCACTCCTACATTCAATTATCAAAATTTGTTCAACATGAAAAACATATTCACCACCACCTTTGCTTGGATATGTGGACATTCGGACATCCTTTGTGTTTGTATTTCACTTGAAAGCTTTAAATTGGATCCTCTCGATTTGGGAGCCCTTGACCAGAGAGATACACTTTCCCAAAAGCATGTCCTTTTATCACGATGCACTGACAAAAATATCTGAGGTACTGCCACTGCAGCCAGAGTCCTGTCAGTTTAGATGACCTGCCCCAAGTTGACAAGTACTCATCCTCAGATCGTAAAACATAATAAAAACATGAAGCAATGTCTGTGGAATAATCTAACTATCTAACCAAAGAGTCATTTCAGTTGCAGGCAGTGTTGTTTTCTAACTGATACTTTCACTGACATGAATACATGGTTTGACCCTGAGTTTAATAAGAGCTTTACGGGTGTATTGCTGTAGGGCAAGACAACTCTCACGGGTCATCATGCAGCAGAAATGCGTTAGCTTTCTTTTAGCAAAGGAGAAATGAAGCTAAAGAAATGGCCATAACTACAATAGAGGCTTTTAAATATCAGTCGACTTTAGACACCACTGTAAACAGGCTCACAATTGTTGTAAGAAAGAGAAAGAATCTCATCTTGTTTTTCTCCTACTGAGTCGCACAGCCCAGCCTGGCCATAATGCTGTAAAATGGTGGAATAGCACCGAATAGATTCAGGGGTAAGCCACTAGAGATGTGCAGTTAATCTTTCATCCTGTGCATCAGAATGTGCTTACATGTCAGAGCTGTAACAGAGCGATTGTGATCATTACTGACAAGCCACAGTGATGCTGCAGCAGTTTGTTGCAGTCTTATACAACGTCCTTCAGCAATGCTGCCTCTGAAAGCTCTGCTGTTATTTACTAAATGTTACCTGAGATTATCCAAGGACAACAAGCTGTGAACTACACAGAATAATGCAAAAAAAATAAATAAACACAGATTCCATTGGGGAAGTAAATGATTTAGAGGAGCTGCTTCCATTAATTTGGAAAAGTTGTTTGACCCTCAGTGGCAGAATGTAAAGGAGCAAAACCTCATTTTGGTTTTAATTTACTCCCTCGTTAGTTTTTTATTTATATTTGACACTTTACTGTCTGTATTCAGTCTTCTTTATAATACTGAGCAGCAGAACAGATGATTAGAGTTGATGCATTATGTAAAGGTTAAGAACATTGTATAATAAATCATTTAATAAAAATAAAGAATGTTCATATTGTAACAAGTAAATTGAAGCTACATTGCACACAGTCATCAGATTTTCCACTTTACTAACAAACATCAGCATTTTCTTAAATTGCTGTATTTTTCTTGTATTTTTTAGGTGAATACATGTTCCAGTGTCTTCTGCAGCATTGCAACCTTTTCAAATTGAGTGTGATGTATTCCCCTGTCTTTTATAATAGGGGTCCTTGGATGATGTTTTTGCAGTATATGCAAAGCATGTGTAGGTGGAGTGTTAGCAGCTCTTTTGATGCGGTGCAGTGAAATATTAAAGTGAATTCTTCCATACAAGACTCAAGTACCCACAGGCCCTGACTGTGTATTGCTGCTGTAGATTTCCTTCTGTCATGTTGTTTTAGCATGTGGGCTGAATCCAGTTGTATTTCTCAGATTAGGGCTAATCCAACCAGTGTTACCCCGCTCTTTGCGCATTGTGAGTATCTGCCGGGGGTAACCCAATGGAAGAAAATGTGGCTTTCACTGTACAAAGCCATAATCGGCAGAGAAGAGGGAATTCCAGCCAACATGCAACTGCACTGCCTGAGGAGAAACACCTACTCAGGCTTCTGTCTATATGCCCTCTGCTTTCTCTGTGGTTGGTCAACTGAGACGAATTGCACAACAATGCAGACTGTAATGCGGATACAAATATGAAACTCTTAAATGTCATAACACAGAGATCATTTAAACCGTGTGCACTTTGCTTTTGTTCAGATTTTTATCTCAAAACAAACATTTACTGTGATTTTATGAACTAGCAGGTCTTAACAGGCCTGTCAGTAGAACGAGTGCAGCTTATTAAACTCAAACCAGGTAAGATGCTGTGAAGAGTCACTAGTCAAAAGCTCATGCTCAATTTATGTATAATGTATTTGGTATCTTTTTTTTATTAGCCATGTAAGTGCCGTGGGTTGATTTTATTTTCTCTCCTAAGGCCAACATAATTAAAACAGAGGAATAAATGCCTAAATATACATGGGTAGACACGATAAAAGCAAGTATTACACAACAGCCTATGAACAGTGTTGACCTGATACTATACCATCTTAGGTGGGGGGGGTCCCCAAACAATAAATAAATGGACGTAATGTAAATCTGCTTTTATTCAAATGAAAATACAAACCAGTGATGGCATTTTGTTTTTATTTCATTTTCATTAAAGTCAAATTAAAGTCAAAATAGCACAGTGAATGCAATCTAAAAATCAATTTCAGAATTGAATTTTGAGTACAGCAAAGGTATGCTCTAGTATAGAGTGCATTGTGAATTACAGTGGGTACGGAAAGTATTCAGACCCCTTTACATTTTTCACTCTTTGTTTTATTGCAGCCATTTGCTAAAATCGAAAAAGTTCATTTTATTTCTCATTAATGTCACTCAGCACCCC
>JAVQJD010092053.1:0-31175 GCA_036023655.1 Nannoperca australis
GAGGCGGACTTCAAAACAGCTTTCTCGTTAACTGACGGCATGTTGCCAAGCTGTCACTCCGATCAAAACTGGCCAATAGAAATGTCTTTTAGCATAGGTCCCGCCCATGGAATAAAGCGGAACCGGAAGCACAACTTTTAGATTTGCAAGCAACATTTTAGGGTTTGAAAGCAAAACTTTAGGGTTTGCAAGCAAAAGTGTGGAAAGTTTCTCTCTCAAACCATTTTTTAGACTGCTTTAAAAAGAAACAAAATTATCTCCATAGAAGCACAGGCAAAAATCTAATATAAATGTAAATATATATATATATATAATAATCATAATAATATATATAATAATATAAAACTATTATGAATAAATGAATCATTTTATATTTTCTCCTTATTGTATCATGGGTTAAGCACTGCTTAACCTGTTTAAATGGAGAAGCCTCCCAGATTGGGACTACAACTACAAAGTGGCTGACACAAAGATAATGGATTTAAATAAATGGTGTTGAGCTGGTAGACCAGCTTTTGTAATAGGCAGTATTTGGCTTTGGCTTGTTAGTATTTGTCAAATTCTTAGTAGAACATGATGGACATGTTTATAAAAAGAGTTTCTGTTTTAAACAATGGAGATGCAGGGTGGATAATGAGCAGCAATGGAATATAAGCCAACTTCAAATGCAGCACTTTAAATTATAAAGTTCAGGCAAGAGAAGTGAGGGGTTGTGAGGCAGACAGACAGAGTGACAGACAAAGTGAAATCCAGGTTAGGTGAGAAGACTGTCAGATCACAGGCCTTCGCTACTGTACGTCACTGAGACGAGATGCTGTTCTCTCCCCCAGAAGATCAAAAGATATTCGGGGGGGCTCTCAGAAGAGAGAGAACTCTTCCCTTTTCCTCTGTCCTCTCTCTATTCTGCAACAAAATTAGGATGTTTTCAAGAGAGAAAAAAAGTTCTGTTAGAAAACACCAGTGGCAGTGGCCATGGGAATGGCTACAGGAAGAAGCCCACTTTACAGACCTGAAGTGCTATGTGACTAAAACACAGAACTAATTGCACCAAGATCAAAAAGAGGCAAATCTCCAAGGAAACCACTACACTGTTTGAATTACAGTCTTGCTCTGGTGAGTGAACTGCACAGGTTTGATTGGTACTGTGGATATTTTTATCTTGCATCGAAATTGGCTCATACAGTATTTCTGATATATCACATTTCAACATTTTCAGTTTTTCTTTATCAGACATACATCACGAGGTACACAAGGTGTAGACAACAGCTGTCCTGCATGGCAACTGTGAACGCATTCACGTACTATGTTATCAACAGTCAACAAAGCCTGCCTCACCATGACTTCACATCAGATCAGCCCTTTAGATTCAACATCAAAGTAACACAATAATTAGCTACACACAAGCACACAATAAAAATAAAAAAATACAGTAGAGCCACAAAATATAACACATCTTGGACTATGTTATATGCATTATTGTCAGGTAATGTAGCTACAAAAAACACAGAACCACATGTGCATACATTTACAAGAAAACTAGCACGGTAAATTTGAAAGACTGCAATTAAAGGCAAGGCAAGTTTATTTTAAAAAAACAGCAAACAGACTACAGTGGTCATATTTCCCTTCTTTCTTTGTAAAACTAAATCTAGTGACCAGTCTTGTCTCAAAATTTGGGGAAAGGATATCAATTAAAATCTTTTTCAGCCGACATGGTCACTAGAACGGATAAAATGTGGCAAAGACAACAAACTCAAAAATATAAAATAGGTTTAAAATTTGCACTTTTAAACTCCCGTCAAACATAAAAAATTAAGTACAAGATTAAGTACAGTCTACGAATTATAATGAACCTCTGGCTGGACATGCGTGGGTGTACAGGGAGTGCAGAGTTAATGTATACATTTTGTGTCTTGTGCATATCTTACCCAGTAAGGATATACATTTCTGTTCCCTTTAAATTTATTCAGTACTGCTTAATGTATTATATGTTACATCTTCTTCAGTAGCTCTTGTTTATGCAGTATGCATTTGCTTGTTTGTAACATTATTGGTGCACCACTCAAAATAGAGACGTGGGCAGGAGTTTGATTACATTTTTTATCTCATATCATCATTGTAGCAGTAGAAGTATTACTTTGTGGTAAATGAATTATAACTTTGCTACCCCCAAACTTGAATTGATATTACTTTTACAGTGGCTCAGGTATCTTTTGAGGCAGCTTCAATTACTGCATCTCTCGCTCTCTCTCTTATTGTTTATGTTTCTCTCTCCATCTTTCCATCTCTGGCTACAGAATCTTGCTCCCGGTTGAGACACGTGTTAACATTGCTCCCATAAAGCTGTTGTATAATTCATGCCTACAGAATATGTATTCTGTTTTAAATGTCACATAAATCTTCATGTTCACACATTTATAAAACTATTTCACCATACCTCACACATGCATTAAAAACATATTGGAGGCTTGACATTGATAAGAGTTTAGGTATTCATTTATGTGGGAAAGCACAAAAGCCTCCAAGTGAAACCACTGAAGAAAGAAATCCATGAGGGTGGATGTGTATTTGTCTGATTGTTTTTCTTCAGCTTGCATTGCAAGAAAGATCCCCCTACTATAGTCTTTTGGGTGAGCAGGGACATACCTTTTTAATAAATATGCTGAAGCATTAGCAGGTTTCCGCCAGGGAAATGTTGCCTTTTCTTGCCTCCAGTACGACGTGACAGGGCCCCACCCTTGTCACCTCCAGATCAAGTAAAGGTAATTAAAAACGCCTCAGCCCCACCCGTCCATAAACATTGCAGGCTGCATGAACCATGCTACATTAATATGCAAATTGGAGCTAGGGCTGTGATCACGGCGCTTTACTGATCCAGTTATTAAATTTATTTCACCCAAAACAAGTGGCAGGGGCTGCTGAGGTAGTCGATGGGTTTTCCCTTTATCTGCGCATATTAATGAGCCTTTATCAATTTTGCACTCATCACAGCAAGGACACGGAGGGATGGTGCACGCCGGGCACCGCCACCCCTGTGGCAGGCCACCCCGCTCTGCAGTCACGGCCATTTACAGGGTCATCCATCACCAGAACAACCGTGGGACTCAGAGGGACCAGAGGGATCATCTTGCTACCCCCCCCCCCCACAAGCCCAATCTTATCTGTCTAGTGCTCTATGCGCAGCTACGCACTGGGACGACATTATCAAGTTGTTGCTGTGACAGCAACAGGTGATGTCACACAACAGCCAAAATACTGCAGTCTCTGAGGAGCAGCACTGTCAAACCACTGAACATGCTGGTGAAGAGTAGCAGACTGCAATTCAGCGGGAATTGCACACACACATACACACACACATATTATATTTTGTTGTTCCTACTGATGCACACAGACAGACACACAAAATGGTCTACCATCAAACCAACTTTCCACAATGTAAAAACAATGGTCAATTTAACAGGAGCGGAGAGCAGATGAAATGAAGGTTTCTTTCAGGGTGCTGCTGTGTGGGAACGATTAGATTCTTTGTTTTACTTGCCTTCTTTTATTTGTATCTAAAGTGACCTTGGGCAAAGACTAGAGTAGGGGGACATTATCAAGCCAGCAAGCATTGTTATAGCAATTACTAGGAAATCAGGGGGCCACAGGGAGCAATTATGTGCTTTGTGTTTACAATCCAGTGATGGGGGAAAAGATGAAGATAAGAGGCATCTGAAAAATTTTTGCTTCAGGCAAGTAGGAGAAAGTGAAGCGAGAGTGCTGGATGAGGAGAGCAGACGAAAAAGAGCAGGGTGGTATATCAGCAGAGGCGGCAGATGAAGGTCGGCAGTCATGTTTGTGTGAGGATAAAGGGAGAGCAGGAATTTCAATGGCAGACAAGTGGACTTGTAAGTTAAATTGAGTGAACACTAGTGAGGAAAAGTGGAGGAACAAAATACCCAAGAGCACTCCTCGAGTCTCCAGAGCGGGCATTTTCTGCCACTGTGATAACTTGGATTTCTAATACAGCATCTCAGCCCTCTGAGGCATAAATTTCAAATGGCTCTGTGTCCCCACAGTAGCTGCCCACACTGCCAGATGTGAGCGGTGACAAGCTGGCTTGGCGACATGAACAGTCTGGGGCTCGGCTGATAAGACTGAGGTGGAGGAGGTCACTGAGCTCACTGTATTGAGACATAACCGCCGGTCAATTCAATTTCCTTAAGGACACAGGAGTCCAAACCACAATCAGAACATTTCATATCGCAGCCAGGCTCCTCTTGCCCTTTTCCCAATCTCATCAGAGGAGAGGGAGAGGAAGGTAGAGGAATAAGAAAGCCTGGAAAAAAAGAGACGGAGAGCGTCAAGCGATAGTTGTTAGCAGGGGTGGGAACTTTGGAGGTTACTGCAGTGGCCCAGAAAATCTTAATGTCCTGACAGTGTTATTGTAACCAGTGATTAAGCTCCAGCTGATCTCAAGAGGGAACGAGGGGAGGAACATCAGAGAACACATTCACAAACAGATTCAGCAAAGCTTTAGCGCTCAGACAAACAGGCTAACACAGTCGGGATGTCGGGTTCTGTAAAAGGGAAGAATCTGCCTCTCCCCAGCGCTTTAATTATTCATATCAGTGTGTGCTTGACTTTCAGAAGAGAGTAGAAGTACACATACAGGCCACCCAGTGCATCAAACACCATGCCGACTGCGACAGAAAAACCAGCGACAAAGATGCCGACCCACCCTCTGATGCAGAGGAAGAAAGAGCAGAGGATGAATGGGAAGAGCGGAGGGAGGAAGTATACAAAGCCGCAATCTAAAATTGATTGGAGACTAGGACACGTGGACACATGTGGACACCCAGGGACCTGGAACAAAATAAAAGATTACCAGTTTGCATCCTCTGCTCACTTAGAGCAAACAAAGTCAAGGTGTGGCCTTGTTTTGCAACAATAATGTAAGACTAACTTCACTTGAATTCTTAATGCAGGCAAATGGTCACACAAAGTTCAAACCTTGTGTGTTTATTCAAACCCCCTAATGAACCTACAGATGGGATTACTAATAAGGCTGCCATTGTGACTCAACTAAGCCAAAGCGCGGTGGTGCAGAGTGAGAGTAACATAATTAAACTGATGAAAACCTCAGTTGAACAGACCATAGTTTCACACAGTCACAGATTTTGCCAAAGCGTCAATAGGTGCCACTTTGTGGAAAACTGTAATTTACCACAAGGTTAGATTTATTGTTAACAAAGAGAGTGCGAGGCTTGATCCGTCACATTTCACCAAAGACCTAAAGAATCCGCTTTTCAATGTCTCCTTAGCATGACAGTGAAATTATGTAACAAAGTGAGATCTCTTTTCACTGTCTCACCCATCAGTTTATTTATGCATGTGTGTGCATATACGTATGGGCATTTTCTAATCTTAGTCTTATACATGCAGAAGGCCCAGTGTGTGCGTGTTTTCTTTGGCTATATTCATGGTGCATGGCTAAAAAAGATGTGTCTCTGTGTGTGTATTTCTGTAACATGTAGGAAAAGAAGTGTTGGCAACATTAATATTTGTTGCTGTAGTGTACACTAGATATAAAACATTTTCATCAACAATCCACCTGGTAAATATTCCAATGACTGTTATCAACTTTATTGTTCACATCAGAAGAATTTCAGTAAAAATGCAAATAAACTGGAGACACTGAACAGATGCTCCCCAGGTAATTTGTCCTTTCATCAATTACGACGCCAAGGCTAATTCTGCAGTTGGCAAACTGATAGTTTGCCAGACAGCACAGACAAGTAGATCACACAAGGGGGGGGATGAAAGTTCCCGTAAAGAAACCAGATGCTGAGAGAATGTAAATAACTCCTTTGTTGTACCAGCAAATTCATCAGCACTGAAAATGCAAAGCCAAAGATAAGAGGGGATGAAGGGGTTGTGATGAGCAGCTGAGTAGAACAAGAGCGGCTGATGAAATGATTAGTGTTTAGAAGTAGAGAAAGGCAAGATATGGGCTCATAATCAAAGGCCATGAAACCAAATCCAATCAGTATGTCTGCTTATTTACATTGATTGAAAACTAAGCCTCTAGTGGTAGAAATCTGTAAGGACAATCTCCTTCCCTCTGTCAGTGGTTTCCCATTCTGTGTCCTTCTCTCTATTTCAAGCTGACATTTTCTGGTCAAATGTTTATACAAGATCTAACATCAATGTCAGGGAAGGAGCAGAGGGAAGCTCGAGTCCAGCAGTATCTATAGAGATGCTTTCATAGATAATGTGGCAAACATAACGTGCAGACACACAAGGGTCAAAGTTTGGTTTTTGTTATAGTTCCCATTGGCCGACAGTTTGTTCCATTCTCCAGTAATACTACTTTGAAAGTTGAAGGGCACCAAATGATTATGGTTATTCAACGCAGTGTGTTCCTAACAGTCAGTCAGTGAGTGAGTGAGTGAGTGAGTGATGAAGTGAGTGAGTGAGGGAGTGAGTGAGTGAGAGTGAGAGATGAGGAAGATGCGAAACAGCCAACAAACTAACAGTGTCACTCTGAAAAGAATCTCTGGAGCTTTTTTTCCAGACTTCAACAGCAACAACTCAACCATGTGGAAGCAAACGTGCTGTACAGGTTTTTCTCATCTGCCGCCCCTTCCACCCCCACCCTCCTTGTCATCTTTTTCTCTCCCATAAATGTGACTCCCTACACCCTACTTCACCCATGCATGGCCAGCCCTCTGACTGACTGCCTTATTTGCTCTCTAATGTTGTCAGGAATGCAGAAACCCTTCTGTGGGTCACTGCTTTGAGGCTGAACTTGTATCTCACTGCCTGACAGAAGGAAAGAGAAGGCCAAAATGGGAAGTAAAGAAAGAAATAAGGCTCTTTCGTGCCCAATAGGAGGGGAGGATAGAGAGAGAGGAAACATGGGGGCAGAGGAGGGGGGAAGAGAAGTTGTAAGTCTCACAGAAGACGTGCCATTCTGAGGTCTTCACAAAGAGACAAGAAAGACAGCCAGTAGAAGAATACTCGTACACAACCACAGCGGGTTACCCACTCTTTTACAACCTTCTATTGCACTAAAACACAGTACCTGACAGCAGCTGACAGGTTCCACAGCAGGATGCAGTGCGTTTTCTGTGCATATGTCTTGCATGTGTACATCCATGCATGAAGTAGTGGTTACAGGCAGCTGCTGACGTGACTTAAGCAGTCTGCAAACTTAAATGTTGCTGCATTCAGTTTTGTTTGACGTCACTTTAAACTGACACGCTGGTTCATCTTGTGACTGCTTGTTTGCGCCGATGTATCAAACTTTTATGATCCCTTTATGTATATAGGGGGATGTATCACATCCATATGGGAGAGGGAATATGAGCAAACATCTGAGTGATGTGGAAAGTGAAAGTGAGGAGCTCTCATGATGAGTGAGAGATTGAGGTCATCCTGCATCCTGATCTTTGTTGGAGATGGAGGTCTTTCCAAAAGCTGTCACTTCATAAAGGGAAGCTATTTCTTTAATCACCACTCTATCTCTCACACATATTTCAAAAAGGGGGTGACATTATTAGGACAGACATCATTGAAAACAAAGGACCTTCTTGAATAATCCCATAAAGCACAATGAGGGTTATTAAAAAAATCTTGTTTTTGATCACTTAATATCATCATTCATCATTAAGGGAAGAGAGTTGTTAACAGATAGCATGCTGTTACACTTTAAATTATATTTCCATAACTCAAAAAATTGGACAGCATATGGACTAGGCCAGTAATGTAGGTGTGGCTGTGAATTGTGTCTTCCTAACTTTCAGAGTCACAGCTAAAAACAAGCTTTATCCTGGAAGAACAGCAAAAAGATTGTTCATTTTTTTATTCATGTTTCCCGCACAGTGCCGAAAGCTGCACTGGCATAACAGAAATGCATAGACAATACGTGAGCGCACCACTGCAAACTCAGATCTCTAATTATAGACTGTGTTGTTGATTAACATGGGCTCTTCAAATAGGTTTTGTCCTACATTCTGTACGTATATAATAGTGTTTCGTATGCAAGTATGCAGGAACACACACAACTAGATTGAGCAGGGTCCAGACTAAAAGAGAAATAGATAGCAGGTGCTACTGTAGATGCGATGTGTGCATCTGTGCCTCATAGGGCTCTACAGATTTAATTAACCTCCCAGCTGTCCGGTTTCCCTCATGCACATCATGTCAGTCCAAACATTGTGCAAGGCTGCATTCCAATAAAACACATCTTTTTCAGAGACATTATATGACATTGCTATGATAACCTCATTTTTATTCCCCTGCAATTTCTGGATGAGTTGAGAACTGAAATAATGGAATAAGAAGGAAGAATAACAGTTTAAAAAGAAAAAGAAGAAATAATTGCTAGTAATTAGAACCAAGTACATTGTCAAAACACTACTAATTAAACGTTGACGAGAACTAGTGAAATGGAATTTTTAAATTATGCTTTTATGTGATACGTGATGCAACTGTAATGAATACAAAAGCACCTTTTGACACCTACATGATTGTTCCTCACTTTGGCTATAAAACCAAACATGAAGAAAATAGAAATAAGGGTGTCCTTTGCAAGTGCAAAGTTAAAACTACACAGGACACCCTTGGTAATGAGGCAGAGCAAAGATTACTTATCCAGTTTTCAAGCTATATTTAAAAAAGTATAAACAGACATCTATATCTATAATTGGACTCTGTAGCCATTTCTCTCCGAGTTCTACAGCACTGGACTGCCAGACTGAAGCAATTTCTGCCAGCATCAGCTGTGATGTCAACAGGGAACAGGGAGATAATGAAGCCGAAATACACCTGAATGTTCAAACTAAAACCTTTGAATATGTGATGTTAAACTTTAATTTTATCTCATGTTAACTTTTACAAGGTTTGTTTCAAAAGAGTCTACAAGATGATTTGGCAGACACATATTGTTTGTTGTCGAGCCACTGAGGCTCATTTGAATTTCAATTTGGCGTGGAGGAAGGCAATAAGAAGAAAGGAGAGAGGGAGAAATGTAAGGTAGCGAAGGGCAAGGCAGCAACAGGTCCAATCACTCATAGATGAGAGCCATTTGTCTCAGTCTGAGGGGCACTCATTCAATTATTCTGTAACTGTTTGCTTTGAAGCAGAGAAAGTATCGATTCATTTCTCTTTACACCACATCAAGAGAGCAGACGAGGACAATGAATAAAATGTTCCCCCCCAAAGAAAATGATATACTGTACCAATCCTCATAATACGAGAGCAAAAGGATTAATGGTGTAGCATCTCATATGCACCCTGTCACAACTGCTAAACTCTATTGCTGAAAGCCTAAGCAAATTTGCTGTTGTTATGATAAAATCCAACCAGTTTTATTCAAAAGTTAGCTGAGAAAGACACACTACTGCTGTTTAATGAAAGCACAAATACACTTCAGATAGTGCCAATAGAGCCAAGATTGCATCACAGACCCAGTCACACTTATATGACAGCGGGTGACAAGTGGTCACGTTAAAAAAAGCCACCAACAAAGCCATTTTGGATTTTACACCAGAGCCGTCAAAGTTATTCAAACCCTGAAAAATCCGCTTCTGTCCTTTCAGTCTGTAGTGCGCATAATGTGAACAAATATCAGGTAAACACGGGATAAAAAAGCTACAAAAAGGATTTGGCTCCCTGGAGCTGCAAAGCTCTGCTGCAACACGGTTTGTCCTAGAGGATGAGGAGAAAAGGGAGGGTTTATTTATTTCTCTACAGAAATGAGTCATGCCATTATGGATGCTGGCGACAGAAAGAACAATGAAAATATGCAGATTCTAATGAGTTTTGCAAGTGTGAGCAAGGCGATGTTGTATATCTATGCACAAACTACGTGTGCGTGTGTGTGTATATGCATTTATAAAAAGGCACGGTGCAGGTAAGGTGCACATATATGTGCATGAGTGGGAAGGAAGGAAGAGAGGGATGAATGATGATGGAAAGAGCCAGCAGAAAAGAATAGCTGTAAATAGTTAACGGTGAGAGCCAGCTACATTGCTGACTCATGTCCGCCACCCAATTACACCCCAGGAATGCCTGGCAACCCCATTGTGATTGAGCTGCTGTTTGGGCTTTTCACAGCAATTTGTTATTTTGAGGACTTCTTTTTGTTCTCATTCATAAAGCAACTACTGCAGGTACAATACTAAATGTTGCTCTGTGAAGTCTAATTTTTACAATTCAAACAAAGTGGTTGTTCATATTGACAGGTTTTGTTTTCCCTGTATGTGTTCGAGTTTGTGCTCTTGCCTTATTTCCAAAATGTTTCCACCAGTTCCCATCTGGAGAAAATATAGCAAGTCCCACAAAGACCTCCATGCCTCTCGTAAAAAAAACATTAATTCAGAAATCAGTGCTGGAATGTGGCAGAATACTTTATTTTTTTTGCAAGATATTCTCTGCAGAGAAAAATCAAACAGCATTACAAACGATTGTTCTGACCTGCAGGGAACGCATGATTTTCAGGTCTCCTTTCATAATGCTACTATAACTGCAGGGAGAACAAGATTGTGTGCGCGTGTAAATAAATATATAAATTGCTGCCATGTTTTAAATTGTAACTAGCACTTCAAAAGTCCAAATTAGCAACAGCTCCAAGCAACACATGAGTGGCTTTTGGAAGAGAGCATGGAGTAAAATTAGTGGGATTAAGTGTTATCAAAATAATAGATTGCATTGAGGCATAACAAAGCTATTTCAAAGTTTTAGATTGACTAGATAAAAATATGGATATAATATGAAACCACTTCGGTCCAGGCAATATATACACACAATAACCCCCAAAACAAACTCTGGCTGGAGTAAATTGCCACCCTAACACTGCATTATAAGTCAGGCTGTAAAATGGGGTGCCAGACTCCACATATTGTCAGTACAGCTAGATAACCGAGCTGAGTGCAGTCACCTATGATGGAGAGGAAAGTAATCTGTTAAATGAGACAAATCTTTAAAATAAAACTAATTTCTTCCCCCGTGGCATTGTGCTTTGTCTGCAAAAATGAGGATTTGCAGTGACTTCTTCAACACTCAAGGCCACTGGTGAACGAAAGGAGTTATTATTCACATCACAATAGTCCACACACACACACACACACACACACACACACACACACGCCATAGCTCAGAGGTCCCTTTGCTGCCCTATCTCATCCATTGCTATTCGGTGTCTCCTGCCACTTGGTCCTTTATGACTCCCTGAGCAGCTCTTAGGCTGTGTGGTTACAAGAGGTACAAGTCTGCTTAAAAGCCCCTGCATATTCAGAAGACCCATAATAAAGGAGGGGCAAAAGCAGCCAGACAGCGTTAGTCAGCAAATCTAACATTAACACCTCCCCTCGACTCTGTGACTCCTGAACTCCACACATAGTGAGAGGTGCCCATTTGCTACAAATATGCAGTACTTTACTGCTGGGCGTTCTTGACGGAACATCATAGTTTTTCAGATTTTTCTGAATGTTTCGTCTTCCTTCCAGGCAGCCGTTGGTTTCCATTTATTTCATTGTAATGTCAAAATAAAGCGCAGAGACACGAAACTTGCTAGAGATATGTAAACATATTAACCACCGGCTTGTCTTCAAATATTTTATCAAAGTTACATTATCATTACATAACAAAGCATTTAATAAGGTGCACCGACATGACATCTGCACATAATATCATGCAATACAGGCTTTATATTCATTCAAAAAACTGTGATGACTTCAAATAGACCTCAGATCTATCTGACAGACAGTGGCACCCATTATATTTACATGTAAATGACTCAATAAGTAATAAAAAAAGATAACAATATTAGCACATTTCAGGTTTCGAAACATTGTTGTGATAACAACCCTAAATCATTTAAAGAAATGTGCTGCTATGGTTTCTATATTTGAACTTTTTGCAGTCTTTCTTGAATGCATATCCTGTCAGCGCATCTCCTATTTAATAGAAGATTGGCACAATAACAGAGTATGAAAAGGGCAAGCACATTCTCAAAATTGCTAATAACTTCATGAAATGAAAAAAATAACATATGCTATATTTAATCTAAGGAAAAAGTGTGTGTCCGTGTGTGTGTTCATTTGAAGAATAGATGAGAATAATAGAAGAAAATGGGGAGCTTGAAGGAAGAAAAACAGAATTTTGATCACCAACAGATATGATCTGGCTAATGCATTATGAATGATGTAGAGGAGGGCGACTGGCTCTCTAAACCATTGGCAAAAGCAGTTAAGGAACTGAAGGCATGAAGAGTTGGATTTGCATATGGGTTTATGGATTCATTTATGTGATAATCAGGAGTTACTTTCAGCAGAGGGTTGTTTAATTAATGTCGAGAGGTTTTTCAGATGAACTACAATAATTCACGTAATTTCAGTTGGACCATTTAGACAGCAGTCTCATTCCCCTGGGCTTCAGGGGGCCCCTTCTTACTAAATTCAACATTAGCAAGTATGTCTGAGTACAGACTCTGAGACAAGAGCAGCTCCACCACAGAAACCACAGTCAGCTGGGAGGGAAAATTATTACCACGGGAACCTAAAACTAAATCGTTATGCAAAACAGAAGTCGACTAGAGAAAGTGCAGAAAGTAAAGCTTTGATGAGACCCAAGTTCTAGGCATGTTGTTGAGTATAAGAAGTTCCTTCTTAACATCCAGGTACAAGGAATAATGGGGGGAAACGATGGATGTGTAATATGTAGTGAGAAAGACAAATAATTGCAGCAAAGTAGAAACCAGAAAGTGTGTCTGTGTGTGTGTGTGTGTGTGTGTGTGTGTGTGTGTGTGTGTGTGTGTGTGTGTGTTAAATACAGAGCATGGGAGAGAAAAATGTCCCACTCTGTTTGTCATAACATGATTGACCTCAACGGAAACACAAACTGACAGGCGTGTTTAATTTCCTTGCAATAACTGAAAATTGAACATAGTGGATAAACACCGACAAGGCTTTTCATCAACAGTAAGTGCATATGATGAACCATCAGATACAGCCTCCACTGTACGCAGTCGAGCAAACACAGCAACTATATATAGCCTACATTTATAATATTACACCAAGTTATTGCAAAAAAGCAGGGTTGGAAAGAGTACTAGAATATTAAACTCAAGTAAAAGTACTGTGATGATATATGATACTACTATTAAATTAAAGAACACACTTAGGCTACAAAATAAATCGCATTAAATGTCAACATATACACTAGTGGAACAGTGTCACATCACCAAGCCTGTCCAAACCCAAGGATAAATTCCATGTAGATGCCACTTCTCAGCCTGTGAATACAACTGATTATCAATTATAAATATACAAACGCTTTCCTTACTAGAATTAACCAGGCAAGACAATTAAAACTCAGATTATTGAACAAAAATGACCGACAATAAATAAAAAGTAAATGCACACCACGGAGGCTGCATCAAGCATCATTAAGCCACATAAATTAAAAACAGCCTGAGACTTCTCATCCAATCAACAGCAGAATAATACATCACCAAAATACACACTCCACAGCGACTGCAGCCCACAGCCACACCTAAAGACCTGCAGTTCTTACACACAATGCTATGTTGCTAGGCAACGCAATGGTCGCTGCCGCGCTCAGCTGTGCAGTGGGTTACAACAATGAAAAAGTTTGTTGTCGTACTCACCCGTGTCTGTCCGTCTTGTGCCCCGCGACGCCTTTCAGCCACTCGGTCTCTCCACCCCTCTCCGCCCCACCGCGCTCCTCAAAGAGTTGGAATACTTAGAACTGGAAGAGACAGGTAGGCTTTTACTGTCGGAAACGGTAGAGAGGCCTCACGCGCACCTCGCTAAAGGTCAACGTCTCTCAGGGAACGCAGAAGTCACCTGGGTGATCCACCGCGAGCGTCGTAGCATTTAGCATTTAGCCTTTAGCCAGACCCGGCATGCACCTGTTGGTCACGCACATATAGTCACGCAACATCGGAGGTATTATTTGATTTCGGTCACTGAGCGTGCGGGCCGGGTGGTGCATTAAATCAGTGATTAAAAGAAAACAATTGAAGAGCGTATAAAATATGATGCTTTGTTATGAACTAAACTACTTTACTCAACAATATATATACAAGCACAGCTGAAAAGATTAGTTGATTAATTGATACGCTGATTGACTGAAAATGAATGTCAACTATTCTCATTGTTATTTAAGTAAAAATGCATTTTTTATGGTTAATGGTTAAGGGTTTCAGCTTCTCAAATGTGAGGATTTACTGCTTTTCCTTGTAATTATTTCAAGAATTCAATCATTCATCATTTTGAGGTTTTGAAAATGAACACATTCATCCAGAATAGAAATACAGTAATTATTTGTTGCAGTCCTATGCAAAACGTTCAAACTAACTCCACCACAACCAACTACAGCAGCAAAGACATGAATGCATCAGTAATACTATTATATATAATAGTACAATAGTACTTTCACTTAAGTTAAAGATCTGAATACTTCTTCCAAAACTGTGAAAATGTAAGTAAAAGTAAACAGCTAAAAGCACGAGTAGACGTATACGTTTCATTTTGGCTGTGTTATAAAATTTATATTGTAAAGGAAGATGCAAATAAGCCCATTCGGTTCTAATTTTAATGCTGTGTTACATGAAGTGCTAAATTGCATCTCCACTTGAAAAATGTCAGCTTTGGACTTCCATAAAACATGATGAATGGTATTGAAGCATGTTTATAGCTTGTAGTGTCATAAAGCAGATATCCCTATAAAATGATTAAAATCAAACTGTTAAACGTCATCATCCATTTTACATACATCCCTGAATTTTATTTAAATTAAAACTAGAACCTGTTTAACTACTCTACAAATAATAACCGCGTCAGAGTTGATCCTAACAAAGTTAATCCTTCTGCTAATGCTGTTTTGCTGTTCACAACCCAGCAATGATCTATTTTCTGAAACTGCAAATGTAGATAGATGAAAGTGTTTCAGCTGTTGATGCAGAACACTGAGGAAGATGAATATTTATACAGAGGCCCACATGGGACCACTTCACTATGCAGCTGAAAGTCAAAAATGCAACCAGCTCATTCTCCTCCCTTCTTCTGTCAGCCCAAACAGCTCCTCAATCAGTTCTCCACTAAAAACCCAAACACACCGGTTTATTCCTCTGCTTAGTGTATGCTGTGCATCCTGCTCACGCGTCAGAAGTAAGGAAGCCGCTCATATTCACTCTGCCTTGACAACATTCTTTGAAGAGGCCAAAAAGCTCAATTCATCCATGAGTGTGTGTGAGTAACAGAGAGCCCATGTGATCTGTGGAAATTCACAGCTTGCCGTTTATCCTCAGACAAAAGCGCTGGGCAGAATGAAAGGGAAATTGGAGTGCTTACTGAAGCTGCTGAGAGGGCCCCTAGCCGAGCCACAAATTGCTTCCCTCCTCTCCACTACACAGCCCTAACATGGCTGAAGCCATACATCAATTACCAGCCACCTCAATGGAACATCTCTGCCACTGCAGTACCTTTTCTGGTTTACTGCCAAATGACTGCTCTATGTACTTCGCACCATAGAAGTCAAGCAGGCACTACTGACAAGGCAGGTGTATTATAAATCTGCTGCCCATCCAAAGGAACTAAGTAGCTGTTGACAGGTGCCGGTCGCATCTCAAGTAGCCAGAGAGAAAGCTGACAAAGGTCTGCGAACCCGAGTGTGACGCAGCTCACTGCATTCACATTCTGCCTCCTAACAGTGATGATTAGGTTTTGAGGCATTTTCAGCACCCTGCTTGCCAGGCAGTTTGTGTTTTATGATTGCTCTCTATGTTCATTAGAGAGGGAAAAAAAATAGCCTGGCCAGCCCCCCTGGTTTGAACAAGAGTTGTGCTCTTACTCCAATCCCCCCATTCCCAGAAACGACTTAGTTCTGGGCAGTCGTCCATCAAAGTCAAAGAGTGTGAGAGAGAGAGAGAGAGAGGGTGCACAAGTACAGCCATTTTGTCCAGCTTGCTACATCCCAAGCCTTCATCTCTTGCCTGGTTGCCTGCCAGGCAAACCCGCAATCCCAAGACGTGTGCTGGTCTGTCCTCTTCAGCCATTAAAACGTCTGGTGAGTGCCCCCTGTTTTCCATTTTATAACAACTGCAAGCAATATCTGTATTAGAAAATTCTGTCTCTAACGCAACCTTTGATGAAGTCCAAGCTGGGCAATAAAGAGAGGTAGAAGATGTAAAAAATCTGCAATGTATGAGGCAGTTGGAACTGTGTAGGGAGGTAAATGATTGATGGTTCACTGCTCACACATTTATGCTAAGTTGGTTTCAGTGGGGGTTTTTTTGAACGGAGCAGTAATGGTTCTTTGGGCCTCTGGGCAACCACACATCTTGTGCTTTCTGTATGTATCATGCGTCCCTGCATATCATGCATGAGCATGATAATGGAATAGCAGCGTGTCTGGGGGTCTGACTAGAGGTGGGAGAACATAGTATATACTAACAGAGAAGCCAATTAGCAATTTCAGCAGTTGCTTGTTGAACCGACACGGTGCAGAGGTCTCTGTTAAATTAAAATACAAATGCGAACTAGCCAGAAGAGGAGCAGAGTGCTTGTAAATCACATCTCAGCCACTTTAAGCAATCAGACAGAAGACAAGGTGCAAAGAAACACAAAAGTTTTATAACGGAAGGGGAATACCAAGTGTTCCTCAAGAGACAACTATAATTCCATAAAAACAGGGTACGGTTGTCACGTTGTGGGGTTTGATCTGATTCTTTCACTAGAGACTTCTGTGTAATTGTTGTTTGCATTGGAAAGTACTCAGCCGTTGGGCGAATGAGCAGTAACAGTGCTCTCAAAATTCAGCAGACACACACACAAGCACACACAAATTCACACCTTCACTCACTCATACTGGTGAGCTGTCCAGCTCTCACTCAGCTGTATGATTTGGTTGAAACATAGCCCGAGAGGAAATTACTTCCTGTAATCCAAACAGTGTTTAATCTAATTGTACTTTATTTTCTCAACGCCACTACTGCACTGAGGTTCCTGCTAGTGTGAGGACATGATTGAGATATTGTGAGACTGGAGAAAGACGGCTATGATGGACATGATGCAAGAAAGACATTTAGCCAAAGGCAAAGATGTGAGCCACTGAATCTGCAAAATGAATTCCAAGAGCAAGCCTAGATTCACTGAAAACAGAGGCCTGACAGCAGTGGTCTAAATTGTATTTACCACACTGTTGTGCTTGAATGCAGACAGTTGTTATACTCTCTGGGACTGCATGTCTCTTTGCGCTGCAATAGGCAAATTCCCAACTGGGATTGTGTTAGTAAACAGCGAGTTTAGTACCATTTTAAAAATAGTAATGCATCTATTTTGAGGATCTCATTAGGGAGATATTGTCCCAATACTCACTGAAACTGTATGAGATTGTGTAACACCTCAACACCAGAGCGGGTCTTAACTGATAGATCCAATGCCATAAGCAAGTCTCACCTTGTCTATGTACCTCATATGCACCTCATCTATGTACCTTCATATCTGACTTGTGCCTGTCTGTTAAATTGTCTCCCCATACATAAAGATTATGTGCTGAGCATGGAGCCTGCTCTAATTTGTCTGACCTGTTTTCATATAAAGAGATAGCTCCAGTGTGGGCGAATCTGCTCCTGGGTTGACATTTAATCCACACCAATTTATCACTACTGCAGCCCTCCACAGTGGATACTACTGGGTGGTATATGGCCTCAGAGTGGACTTCTGGCACAGACATAGAGCAAATGACAGGTGTTTTTCCTTTAATTTCTTTTTGTGCGCGTGCATTCGGGGGCTACATGTGATGCATAGGGGTGTGAGATAGGCTTGTTCATATCTGAATAAACAGTAGAGGATGGCCATAAAGGAAGCCATTGTTTGCACCTTTTATGGCTGCATGGAAGCTGGCCAAGTTTGCTGTTGTGCAGTTACAGTCCTGAATTTCTTCAATAGCCTAGGGAGGAAAAAAAACATTACAAAGTTTCTTGAGAGATTCATTACCATATTTGCTGCATTGAGAGAATAGTTGATGATCACTTTTGCTTTAAGTGTGTAAGGCCAATTTAGAGGTATTAATTTCTTGTTTATGAAACAAGTTCACATCAAGGAGCCGAGCCTAATAGGAGCTGTCTAAGTTCACAGGGATAAACCTGTCAGACATGATATTTTCCCCAAATCATTGCCAGCCCTCAGGAGCGTCTCCTGCATCTCCTGTGATAATAAAAACACAGATTATATTATTTTCTGTCAGTTTCTCCACGCTCCATGTGCATCATGGTGATTGATTTTCAGTTAATTCACTGCAGGAGTATGATCAAATATGTGTCCCTGAAAGGTGGTACACCGACAGATTACAAGAGCGGCAGTCTGTCTCCCATACAAAACCATGTTTAGGGTGATGTTGACATTTAAGCTGTCACGCACTGAAAAAGCACATTGACTTTATTTTCAATGATGTCATGATACCTGGAGAGAATGCAAAACAATGAGGAGGAAGGAGCAAGTGGAAGCCGACCAACATTTGAGCAGTATTCATCATAAGTTGCCACCATGACATGCTGACATGTTCCTTAATTCTCTTAATACGTCCAAGTGAAAAAATACATCATTCAAGTTTCATTGTAATATTTTTAGGTTAGATATTTCAAGTAATGTCACCCGAGTCCCTCAATCTGTGTACTGCACCCACTAATCTCCATCAATCATATAAATGGTTACAGCTAGGGCCTTGGTTAGAGGTTATGTTAAGATAATCCTTGTAATGGTGGAATTTTTGTAGCTTGAGAGAAAGTTTTGTCTTGAAGAAATCAAGTCACCTGAGCATGAGAAACAGATTACTGCTATATGCGCAGCAAACCATAAACCTGACAAGTTCACAGTGATACTCGTGTTGCTAATCTGTAGTTTATCTTACTATGGTAACATACAAAAATACACATATTGTGTCAAACCTTTTTTCTCTTTTGCCCGTCTGTGTCTCTGCATCCTCACCCTTCCTTCCCTGCCCTGTCTTCTTACTCCCAGCGCTGGGCTCTCTGAGGCCCATGACCCATCAGTTCTGCTAAGACCTCTAAGGGGCCATCCATCAACAGGACCGCGCTGTAACCTGGGGATAGATTTCTTCTCCCCTTGCCCACTCATCAATCATCAGAGGCTTAGGTGCATACCCAAGCAGGCTGCAGAAGGTGGGATGGGCCAAACAATGTCATTCACTAGGCCAAGCAGGCACTTGCAGAATGGAAAAAAAGCATGTCTACTTTAAATAAGTCAGTGAAATGCCAATATAACTTTTGTATTTGTACTTGTACTGTTCATTGAGATTTTATATTGTGTATTTAGTATGTTCAGAAACAAATACTTATTATTTATGGAATGTTTACAATTAATCTTGTTCATTTGTATCAGTAATGTGCAGGAGCAGCAAGACATCAACCATGACTAACAGACAAGAAGGCCGTGATGGAAAGTGCATGTTGGCTCAGGTAGAGATGCACAGCTGTGTGTTTGCCTTTGAGCCTCGGCTAAAACAAGACCAGCGCTCTCACAGAGGCAAATTATCATCTCTTAAAGTTCACTAAAAAGTCATTCAAATACACAAGTAGTTTGTGAATTGCACATCACTAACGTGATGGTATTATTAAAGGTGTAACAAGAAATCATTGATGAATTGTGTCAATGGCACTGTAAGCGAGGCCCATGGTGACGCAAAACAATGCAAGGAACAATGAGAGAGACTCAAGAGAGTTGAGAATGTGGGGGCGTTAATCACTACTACTACAGAGGAAAGGAATGGTGATGCAACAGAGTAGAAAGAGCAAAAAAGGGGTGAGAAGAAAAGCAAAGCTAGTGTTTGAGAGACGGAGTGCAGGCACCTACAGCAAACATAGTTGTATGTCACTGACACCTACACGAAGAGGATGCAGTGGTGGTTAAGTCTTTTGTCACGTCGATATTAGGAGACGCAGAGCACAGTGCCTGTTGGCCTTGAGGTAACAAGTGCCAGGTGTCCTTTTGACATGGGCACCACTCCCCTTAATGACTGGTTCAGAGGAGAGAGAGAGAGTGCGCTGCCACCATCACCCTTCCAATTAAAACCTCTAATTAATCAGAGCTATTTAAAGAAGCCCATTCATCCCCGATGGCGGGAAGCACGCTGACGAGAGAAAAGATCAACTCCACATCTTTGCTCTGATTTACCTTTTCTCTAAGCTGCCCTTTGGCATTGCTGCTGTCTTTCCACAAATATGGTAAGCAGATGTCACTATTATAAAGAATAACTGCATCAGCATTTTATATTTAATGCAATTATTATGGATTGATGTTACATGACACAAATAAATGTGAAAGAAATATTCTGCAAGCTCGTAGAATAACTTACCTACACTTTACATGAATCATTGCCTGTAAGTTAAAGTAAATCATTTATTTGTGTTTGTCATATAAATTGGCTCACTGTATGTAAGTAAAGGTAAAATAACCAGTACCAAAGTAAAACAGCGAGTGAAAAGACATCATGACATGGGATGACCCCACCACATACAGAGCTGGCTGGTGTCATGCAAAATATTCTTTCTCTGTCAGAATTCCCCTGAGCCCACAAAAGCATTTCAGCATTGTGGAAACTTTCTGGAATACAGAGGGAGGGAACACATTTTGGCAGCCTGTGTCTTCTCTCTGTGAAAAGAGCTCATTAGCTTCTCTTGGCCTCAATTTAGCTTTCCAGACTGAACCTCCTCTCATGCTGAATACAAATCCCTCCTCCTTTACCAGGATTGGGACACCCAAACCGTAACCATAGCCAGAACCCAGACCATCTCAAACCTAAATCAAATGTAACCACTTAATTAGTTGAACTTTTGGAGGACACTGTGTGGCCTGGAGGCATGCTACCTGAGGGGATCAATTCAGGCCAGAAATATTGTCTGTAAATGAAAACGTTTCCTTCCTTTATCTTGAGCTGCAACATATTCCAACGGGTGCTGCTTACAAACGGCAAGAGGCAAGCTCAGCCAGAGAAACAGCATAGATTTTTAGGCATGCCCTACTATACTGAAAGTATAACTGAATTTTGGTTGTGAGTATTAGTGACATTGGTCTTGTTATATTTAACGAACCAATACTAGCTAAAATGTTAAACACAATCAGACATGGTGACAAAAACTAGGAAAACAAGACTAAATTCTGCTTTTGAACGTGTCTCCTTTACGCTTCTGCTGCTAATAAGTACAAATCTTTCGGTCTTTACCCAAATGTCTTGGCAGCTAAATTGCCTTCCGCAGTCAATCACTCCTATTTGCATGTCAAATCTGAACTCTGTGCACACTCATCCATTAAGTACCTGGCAATTTGACTGAGGAGCTATTAAACTGAATCGCCTCAGTTTACACAAATATGTGAAATGGGATGACCCCTTTTGTATGTCCTGTAACTCAACTCAACAGTATGCTAATGACACACGACTTGGTGTGTACAACTCAAAAGCTTCTTGAAACTGAAGAGATACTTAAATCCATTTTTAAGAAATTAAAGCATCAATGACTAAAGGGCCTTCATTTTCTGGTGTCAAGTACCATAGTAAGTAGGTACCAAGGAGTTCTCAAGGGGAAGATAGTAAACTACCGACAATAATGTCTGTTTTGGGTTATGCTTATTTGCTTAACAGGGCATCAGGAAAAAGTGTCTTATCAACCATTAATTACATTTTGCATTATTTAGTGCTCCTATGTGAAAAGCCAACAAAAGAACATCTTTTTAACGTGATTAATACTAAGAGTGGCTCGTTTCTAACCAGTTTTGGAGGCTACCGTGAACTTATCACGAGATCCCATTTAAAGGATAGATTCACAAATGTTCAAGTTTGTCTCAAAACTATGGTCAGGTGCCCACATGTACATTCAAACAGGTCTTGCTTGCTGTTATAAGCCCTCCTGTCCATACTGGTCATTAGGATACCCCCTTCCTGATGTGCTTTCAATGTAAGTGAGGGGGGACACAATCCACAGTCCTTGTTATGTGAAAAAATATAGTCTTTCTGAAGCTTGTACAAGGTTTAGTTAGTTAAATCAAGTACTGATTATGATTTGCAGTTGTAATGCAGTGATACATGTAGATTAGTGTTGGTGTTCAAATATGGATTTTGGAAAACTAAACTTGTCATTTGAAATTTAAATGAAATAACCTCAAAAGTGCATAACCTCAACCCTTTTTGAAAAGCTTTCATATTTTCATAACATTTACATTTTATTTATTCAGAAATCCTCATGAGGCAAATCACTTTTTTAAAGTAAATCTATGCTGTAATCTGATGCTGCAGTTACAAGTTTGGAATTGAATATCCTTTTGAAAGGAGGACGCCTCTTTAAGTCGTTCTAGAGGGCATCGATAAAGATGTGTTTTGGAATATTTTGAACTTGTTGGAATAAAAAGGCATTGCCCTAAAAATGGCACATCAGCAGCAGCATGTAGGGCATCACCATGGTCCATCATAAGTCATTTTGATTGAAATTTTTATGTTTCCTATAGAAGAAAGAGAATCTGTATTAAATTGCAAGGTCAACTTGAGGTCAGTTGTTACCTAGAGAAGGCCTGGTTTGTTATGAGCCAGAAAATGGCACTGTCACCATACAACGACATCATCCCCTTATCAACATATCAGGGGAATAATGTAAATCTTCTCTAAAGATATAAGTTCAACCAGAATAAAATGCACATGAAAAACAAGTTACCTTTTAGACAGATTCACAAGAGCAGCACAATATAATCTGCAACAGCAGTTAAAGTAGCTACGACTGTTTCAGTGCTAATGTGATTGTCACCAAAAAATCCAAGAATATATATTTTTGTTCTTGTAAATAACAAAGACCTGTCAGCTACTGTCAGTTTCATCATTCTGTGGGTTTTTTTTTGCTGCATCAAACAAACAACTTTGATTCTCATGTTGTTACAGCCAAAGAAAGAAGCCTAAACTTAATCACATAAACCCCAACCCAACCTCATCTTGACCACCTGTAACACTAACCTCAATACAATGATTTTAACTTGATAAATACAAATAACCACTTTTAAAAGTATTCTTAAAACCAGTGTTTCTATTTTCTCGTTTTAATGGCACTCCTGTCTAATCCTCAACATATTTTCCAAGTTTCCGCCAGTTTCCAAAAAACTAATTGAAAGTGCTAATTGGAAAACAAAAACAGGTGCATTTTCTTTTGTTTTCTTGAAAAGTGAAATAAAGGGATTTTTTCACTTTACACCTGCCTGTTTTGTCGATGAAGCCAAATATCATTCAAAAAGGGGATTGTTGCTACTGAGTCCTGAAGTACACAATTTAATGCTTAAAAAGAGAACTAATCGCCTCTGTTGGGAGTTGTTCAATTTGACTATGATGTGAAAATTTGAATCAGTTTGGGGTTTTGTGTAGTCTCAAAAAATTGGATGACTCAATATTGCATTGTTCATTATTTACAGGTTATACAGGATTTACACAAATTTATGTCTGAGTGGTAAAACTGGCAGCAGTGCTGCATTACTCCTGGCTCAGTTGGAGCTGAATACAGGCTTGATGGCAGTATTAAAATACTTTTGATTGGTGGATGCTTATTACAGGCTCATTGGATTCACAAATGCAGATTGCCACCAGTGTGGCAGGAACAAGCTTCGGCAGAATGGCTGTGAGAAGACAGAAGTAGTAAACAGACAGAAAATTGGCCTCAAGCTGTGCTGCAGGAATGAACATGAGGCTGTGATTAATCTGCAGGACTTTTATTTATAAATCTACAATAAAGTTACATTGAAAGACTTTACAAAGCAGTTGCAAAAGTTGGTTGTTCCTTTATGTCTTTTATTACAAATATCACAAAGCAGTTGATTAGATGCCACACAAACTCTGAACCTGAAATATTCATTATTCAGCGACTGTCCTACAAATCTTGTGATTTGTCCTAATGGTATAGTGAGATCATGTGTTATTAGACCACACAGTGGCTGAAAAGCTTAAAGGTGTTTGTTCATCTCTGTCTTTTTCTCCAGTAGCACCTGCTGGAAGATCAAGTTCTTAAATCTTTAATCACCTGTGGTGCAGTAGCCAGAAAAATAATTGCCTATTGTGTAACAGCAGCACCCACCATGATAAAAGTGGTATGATATATCTCGTACAGAAACAAATACAGAAGTCTTGCCAGAACATGATTGTTTACTGCTTTGCAGCTTTTATGTCAGTATTACCATAATGTTGGTGCTATTAGAACTGACCTAAAGGATCGTTAATGATCATCAGGTTGTTGGTCATTAGGGGCTCAGTCATAAAGACAACTTTAAGAGCCTTGAAATTAGGTCAGTGAAGTGGAAGATGAGCGCCATTAGTTACAATCTTTGGTTCATCTAAAAATAAAAACAATCACCTAAACTACTTAAACTAAACAGACATTTCCTGAAACCATGGCTTCACATGCACATCAACGACCTCCAGGTTTATCTTCGGTGCTGGAGACATGTCAGTTGATGCCATTTCTGTTTGAAATGTGTATTAATTTAAACTATTTTACTAAAAAGAAAAGTGGCTTGTTTCATCCCACTATTCTCATAATGAGTGTTCATGCTAATTCACACAAAGCCCTAAGTGCACAAATTGATGTATATTTTGTATCTATTTCTTACACCATAGAAGAAAGTAAAATAGTTTTGAGTTATTTTGCCTAAATGGACTAGTGAAATAGACTAGCTAAACAAAAATTATATAGAGTGACAGCCAGGCCACATTAACCATTGTAAGTGATGGAGAAAAGATACGAGATACAGTGAGAAAGATGTTATCTTGTAAATGGTATCTTGTACAACTATGGTACCTACGTCTTCTTGCTAAAGCATCTTTCTGCAGTATGTACGTTCCAAACCACTGGAGCAGCTCCAGTCTAATCCCTGATGTTATTAAAAGGTTTGGTACGCTGTGACAACTGATGTGAAATTTTGCCACCTCTGTTGTCTGTTTTAAAAGGGTAAATCTTTAATGATTCACAAAGGGTAGAAAAGTGCTCTTTGTGTGGGTTCAAACCCCCAAACTTGTAGCTTTTTTGTCCACACCCCAGTCATGATGTTACAGCAGATGTTGTTGCAGCTGATTGGGGTGTGGCCAGGAGCGTGACATGCTTAAAGTACTAATGTTTAATTCTCTTGTACTATATGTTGTTCAGTGTGGATTTCCCCTTCAGTGTCCCCAGTAGGCTGAGCTAAGGTGCCAGGGTGCAGTGCTGTCTCCCAGCTGTGGGCAGGCGCAGGATGTTGGCCGGGTACAGTAGCCTTTTTGAAAAGCTGACCTTTAATGCATCTTGAGACTTAAGGTTTTGCATACAAATGATGATCTGATTCCTCAGTCATCTGACCAGTCACTCAATGCAACAGCATGCCACTGCTGGATGCTCCCTCTTAGCTGAGCAGAGCTCCATCATTTCTCACAAGGGATTTTTTTATTTTCCACTGGAAATGCGACAGAATAATGCAGTTTAAACCTCGTGTTTAACCAAGTCCACTTTCATTGTCTTTCTTTTCACTTTTCTGCCATTGTGAGTAAGGTGAATATGGGGCGCATGCTAATTTTGGGTTATTTAATTAGGTATTATAAACAGTATGTTTATGAAGCCAGTGCAATTTAATCAGGTATGCAAATGCGTGGCCTATATTGAAAACAAAATTATGCTGAGAGGAGAGTAGAAGGCATATCTATGCATCTTCCCTAAGAAATGATGTAACAGTGCCACCTACTGAGAATGAGCAGCATGCACTCTGATCAGTTGGTCAGTTCTGGGCTCCCTCAAAGAATTGAGTTCTGTTCCTGTTTGTATTAAATAAAGGTACTGGAATTTCATCCTCTGCTGTTGGACACAATGTCATCATGACCTTTATCTCATGAAACAATGGCACCCTTAAGAAAAGGAAGCTACACACTGATTACAGCAATGCAATTTAAATTCATTAACATCACTGCTAAAACACTGACTCGTTAAAATGCAAGTTACATGTGGAGCTTCCTCTTCTTATTCTGGCGGAATCTCAAACTAAATGCACAAGTTTTGTGGAGATTTTTAAAGACTTAAAAAAGCACAGTAATTAATTTTTGTTATAGTGCCAATTAACACCCAGCTCACTGGTGATATTTTGAAATTCAGCTGTGAAATATGTTGAGCTGTGAGAAATGTTTGGGATATGAGTCAAAATTACATATGAGAACAAAAAAAATATGTAAATGAAAATTTAAACCATAGTGCTAAAAGAATTGTGGGTGAGAGAGGATGGACTGTGTCCTAATAAGAGATAAAACATTTAAAACATTGTGGTTTCAAGGGTGTTAACATCTAAAACTGTCTATCTAAAAAGTCATGGAGGAAAAGCCTTTTAGATGTTATGTTATTTCTGTGCACACAACAGCTCAGTCAGCTGTTAACTGATGTCATTGCAAAGAAAAGCATATTTAGAAAATGAAATCCGTGTGAGAAGTTGTGAAAGAAGAATTTACAGTAAGTTTGATCTGCAAAACGTCACATCTTCCATCCACCCACTGCCTCATTCATTTTACAGCATATGGAGCCACAGTGAAACCACAAATGCAGTTCCCCAGTTTTCAGCTTCAGTTAAAAGTGATGCATGCTTTTCAGTGTTGACTAAATTGTCCTGGGGAGCAATACATGTAATGACGGAGTTGTTCTTGGAGAAAAACTCTTAAAATGGGTGTTAATACTTTTTAAAGTCTAACTTGAATGTCTACTGACCTCAGATTTACAAAATCAATCATGAAATTATACAAATTTTACACCATCAAGAGACACCATGTTTGTTTAAAATATTTATTTTCCAAGTCCAGAAATGACAAACACACATTTATTAAGTCTTAAAAAAAGTCTTGCATGCAAAAATCATATATAAAAAATTCTTTTAACCAGAAAGGCACCAAAGACACATGAGCAGTTACTCCTTCTTGCTGGCTCCAAAACAACATAAAAAACAGGATGTGGATTAACTTGAGAAGGTGTGAAGCAATTCACTATTTGCAACATAATGAGAGACTTTAGTTTTTCCTCTCAATGTTACACTCTTTATTTGAAAGGTTAGAAGGCTAATAAGACAATAGTGGTGTTGTGATAGCTAAAATATATATTATTTATTACATAAATACAATAGTCTTAACGTAGCACATTTTATGTGTGCATTATTTACTCCCTTTTGTGGCTACCGGCGTGTGCAAGGGGAAAAGAACAATGTGAGAACATCCTTAATACAAAGTACAACTTCTGTCAAACTTGAACATTTTATTTATAGAACATAAAAATGTGTAATAAATTATTCTTACAATTTTCAGGTTGTAACTATTAGAAAACAACAGCTATATCCTTGTTACTGCCATAGATTTAAAATGAACTTAAATGATAATATGGCTGTGATTGTCTGAACATTGAAGTGTTTGTACAATTGTGTGCATGTGATTTATTACGGTGGGAGAGCTGCCTACAACTTTGGTCTCACAAATTGTTGAAAACCAAAAGTGACGCATTCTCCAGCAAACTTCACTCATCCCCTGCTGACGCTCAAGATCTTACGTCCAACCATGAGCAAAGTGACGGTGCCATTCATCTTCGTAAGTGCTAGTGAAGCTAGAAAGTGGCATGCGAAATGACACAAATGAGAACGGTAACAGGTCATTTATTCTAGCTGGTGGAGTGGACTGCCATGGGTCAGTTTAGAACTGATAAAAGGTAAACAGGTGAGGTAACGTCCTCCAAAGTATTACTGATATTAACACTCAGTGTAAAGATGGCAGCAGCACTCATCTTCCTCCTCCTCCTCCTCCACTTCTTCCTCTCACATTCATATGGTAATGCCTTATTAGGCCGGGGTACGAGGCAAGCACGCATACCGTGATCCATGCAACACTTTTGAACCAGAACCAAAACCAAAAAATTATTGTGACATGATATGAAAAAGTAAAATAACCTTATGGTTTAGGTGGCTTAGGTAACTGGGATTACAAAATTGTAATGTAAGCCATGAGGAACATATTGTTAGCACCAATCCTCTGCCCATTTGGGACACCTCTCAAGAAAGCATAGCACCTTCGTTGGATCCCCTTCTGGATACACCAGTGGTCACACTCATTGTGCTGTGGCTTCTTTATGATTGGTCCCCCTGGAAGAACTGCATACAGTTTGGTGAAGCGATCATTTCTTCTTCCTCACATGTCATTTGTTTATGGAGATGGTGACATAAGATGTAGGTATGTATCCTTCATCCCCATTGCTCCGACGGACGCGGGTCCAGCCATCCCCTTTGTCCTCCTCTACCACGGCCAGCACCTCCCCCTCCTGCATGGAGATGGTCCCTTCACTGGCACCTGAAAGAGACCATGTAGATGGTAGAAACTATCTGTGTACATGCAAGACTACACAAGCCTCACTGAGTCAGACCAAAAACATTTGATTTATGATTTTCTGCCTGTAAATGGTTGTGACCTCGCTCCTCATCAAAATATATTTTCCACCCTATTGAAAGTCAATCAAGACACTGCTGGACATTTTCTACATAATTATAATATTGCCAGAAACTACATGTATTATTTGCTGATCAAAGGGCAAGCTACTATAACTTTGAAAAAATATGTGCATCCACAATTGTTATGGTAAAATAGCAACCCCTAATCCTCCCTCCACCAAACATTCTTTACCTAGTTAAGATAATCAATACACCAACAGAAGTGAATAATAATTCACAAATAAATGTATTTCCAGGGGAATATCTTGCGTTTAGAGGTACTGACAATATTTCACACGTCTTAGCCTACAGAGTTCACTCGCTAGGCACCTGATCATACAAAGGTCTTCTTCAAGAATGGGGAGTAGGTCAATCAGGTCTAAGAGCCTGTGACATACCAGGGAAGTTGTACATGGCTGTGCATTTCCCAATAGGAGCAGTTAGTTCCTCGTCTTCAAAGTCATCATCAAACTCAGCGTAGATGGCCTGAGAGGGATCAGGAGTGCTTTCATCGGAGTGAGCTCCATCAGGGCTGGAGAGACAAACATGTGTTTCCCGTGCAGAGCAGACAACACATCATTGTGCCAAACACACTGTGTTGGTAGAATTTGCCGTTACCTGTGCAGATCATGAGCTCCGTTGTTGTTGAATGTTTGAGCTTTATAGCGCAATGTTTCCCCTCGACCTCCTGCCTCAGCCAGCCAAGTCTACATATGAGAGAAAAGAAAATATCATATATATCGGTTTGTGAGATGATGCATTTAAGGTCGATATATCAAGTCATGTTCATTTCTTTAGCCCAATATCA
This sequence comes from Nannoperca australis, assembly GCA_036023655.1. Lineage (NCBI taxonomy): Eukaryota > Metazoa > Chordata > Actinopteri > Centrarchiformes > Percichthyidae > Nannoperca > Nannoperca australis. Next base: position 29,329 of record JAVQJD010092053.1, read on the forward strand.
CACACAATGCCTCACTGAGGTTTTTTTGAGGCCCATGTCAGCAATGGTTTCAAAACCAGCCCACGCTTGGGTGTGTCGCCCTAAATTACATAATCATTAGTTAAAATTGTGTAAAATAGTGCCTGATTACCTCAAAGTTTAATTTCAAAGGTCCTTATGACATAATAATGTGCTATACTGAACAAGAAGGAATCTGGTTACCTCACAATATATCAAATGAACTATTAACACCCTAATTATTTTATAATAATAGGTTAGAATAAAATGCTGAGAGCCTTCTGACCTCATTATGGGGCCCTCATGATGGTAAATGACAATGTTTTAATATGAATAACCAACAGAGGCCAGGATTACCTCATACTTGTTGAGCTCTCCTCTGAGCCGCTCGATATTTTGGGATGTCTGGCTGATTTGGGATGCCAGACTAGTAGGGTCTCCCATTTGAGGATTTTTCTCATAAACATCTTTCATCTTCCCTAGGGCCTCGCTGAAGAGAGGGGAGACAGTGAGAGGAACAAGGGGGAAAGTGACTTTCAGTAGAAATTGGTTCCCTGCGGAGCTCAGGGCTGAGTAAACAATTCAAACACTCACACAGACACCACAGTTATACACACTGATGTGCACGGCATGAATATTATATCCCACCAGAGGAGTTCTAACAGAGAGGTTATTAATACGCTGAAACATACCCACATGTACACACAAACACACACCTCTGATCTACTTCCTTTTGCAACTCTTTGCAAATTTCCTCTAGTTTCTGCTGTAATCTCTTTCTTCGCTGCTCTGGAGGAAGATGGGTGAAGTCCTCTGACACCGTAGGCTAAAAGAGTTCACAGGAAGGGCGGGTTAACACTGAACTCATACTCACACTAAACATTTTCCTTATGACAGTAACCATAGCAAAAGAAACAGATACCTCAGGAGGAACACCAAGCCTGCGGTTTGAGTTCAGCTCAAGGGACAATGTTTAACCGACAAAACATTAGTTACCTAGTTACACATTTGTTAGACTTCAAATTCATGTAAAGTGCTGGCTTTACACAAGAGTGAGCTGAACCCAAAGCCACCCCACATGGGCCAACAAATACAATGTAGCAACTACAAATAAAAGAAATACAATCTCGGATGGAAAAGATGACCCAAAAAAGCACAGAGACAATTAAGGCTACTTCGAAATTGTGTTATGAAATTTCTCCGTGTGCTTCCAAGCATTCCTCCTTTGCTCCACCACCAGGTGGCCACCTCTTCAATACAAACTCAAGACGACTAGCCTTTTGCCACATAACATAGTGCTGGATGCTGCATGTTTAATCATTTAAACACAGAAACTCCAGCAGAGTTATGTGAAAGGATGTGAGCTGTTGTAATGGAAAGGTGGCCAATTTTAAGTGTCACATCTGAGACCCCCACACCACCTTTGTAGTCCATATTACCGTGATTCTCTCTGGAGTAAACTTCTGAGGGAAAAAGAAACAATATGTGTATAGAAACATAAAATGGTGTTTTTACATTTTTATAACCTGTATAAATACTAAAAATAGCAAAAGAGCCATTTTGAGCAGTAAGCTCTATGCTACATGTTTAAGTGTTAATAGTCTTGTTCATCTAAGGAATTCAGTCATTCTTGCAGAGGCAGGAACACATCATGATGTGCGAGCCCTGATGAGTGGAGGTGGCCTGACACCCAAACCTTCTCCTCTGGTGACTCACCGATCTCCTGAGCGTCCGGAAGGAAGAGATTCTGGGTTTGACTGTCTTATTGATCTCCTTCAAACAGTACGACAGGGTGTCCCGGCCAAACTTGGGGGAAGGGGGTCCGTTAGCGGGCGAGGGTGCAGGGGGTG